>PVJO010009440.1:0-69651 GCA_004026905.1 Hystrix cristata
CTGTTAGATGACACAAAATCACACCTTAATGTTGCAATGTTGCCGTCCATTCAAACTTGTGCACCTTGCTTCATAAGCAGGTGATTATGTAAGTTGTGATACTGCTAGAGCAATGTTGAGACATGCTGTCTGGCAAATGTCTTTTCTTGTTTTCTGGTTTCAGTTTCCTGATGAATCTTGTTTGCCAGCTCATCTGGTACAAATGAACAGAGCAGATAGCCAAAGTGAGCAGAAAGCCTGCAGACACAGGAAAAAGTAATTCATCTCACAAGTTTTGTCAGTTCTTTCAGAAACCTAGTCATTTTTTTTCCTCTGAAAGTAGATTATAACTTATTTGTCATCGAAGATTGAGTGCCAGACAGATTGGAATTCTGGCCAAATCTGCTGAGGTTAAGTCTTGATCACTTGCACACAGGATGAATGTCAAATATCTTTCTTGGCACAGGACTTAGCTCTGCTTTATATAAAGAAAATCCCTAATACTGGCCTTACCAGGAAGCAACATGGAAGATGCCCCCTGAAAAGTACCAAGCTGAGATTCATTTTTACTACTCTGCACCCAGGACAGTCCTGCCTCAGCTACCAGCACTAAGGGCCACAAGGCCCTAAAGAGGTTATGGGTCTGCAATCTCTCAGTCAATTTCATTACTGGGCTCATTTTTTTTTTCATCTGAAAAACGACAATGATAACATCTATCTTGAAAGATTGTTTCAGAAGTGCATTTTAGGGTACACATTAGATGTATAACAGACATTGCATTTGTTTTTCATGACAGGTTTATGGAGCATCTGTTATGGGCCAGGTATAAGGCCGAGGATGTAATCTTTGCACTTATACTATTTGGAGTTAATGTAGTGGGGAAGATAAACATTTTACAGTCATACAAAAAAATGAAATAATTACAATAAAAATTAAGAAAATAAACAAGGCACAGTTAGTTCCTTCTTTCACTTAACTTTGAGCTCACTACTAACCTAAAAAGTTAGACTTTCTGAATATAATAGGAGACAAGTAACCCAATAATTTGCATTCATTTCTTAGCAGCAAATTTGAGCTATTATGTAATGGGCATTATGATATGCACCAGAAAATTTAAAAGAGTAGATGATAATTTGTTTTGCCTTAATCTTCTTAATCCAATCCAAACCAAACCAAGCCAATAGCTAATTAATTCAACAAGTCAATCACCAAAATATAAGAGTTAAACAGTAAGCTGTATCTAACATTACAGCAAGTAATTACAATGATTCTTATTTCAGAATCAAATAATAATTATAATCAAAGTAACAGATATGTATTAAATTCTTTCCACACCTCGTCCTGTGCTAAATGTTTTCACAGATATTTCCATTTATTCTTCACAATTTTCCCAGATATATAGTTTAGTATCCATATTTTACAGATAAAAGAGCTGAGAGTTAGAGAATAACTTGCCCAGAGTCATGCTGTACAAAAGGAGAGAGCTGGGTCTCTAAGGTCTGCACGACCGAATAACCCTGCACCGGTCACACCGCGCCACAGAGCATTTATCTAATAGTATCACTGATTGTGAGCCAATTTCAGAATTACTTTTCATGCTATGAAAAATTTTATGTGGATCAAATGTCTCAACATAAAATGCAAAACTATATGAAATGATAACACATAGGAGAGATGTTTTCATGCAATATTAGTAATAAAGAATCCTTTTATAAATGTGGCATACAGCCTTAGGTAACAAAATAAAATAATAACTGATAGGACTAATTACAATGTGATAAGGGGAAAAAAACACTATATAAAGCTAAAAGGGAAACGATAACTTAGAAAATAATTTTGTAAAGTAGATAACAAAGGGGGTAATATGTACTACATAGAAAGAAACCAAAAAGGTAATAAGAAAAAAATGAAAGCAAAATTAGGTTAGCAAAGTGGATACAACTGTCATGGTAAAATCCTCAACCTTACAGACAATTCAGTAACAAATCAAAATCATAATATATCATTTCTTAAGTAACACATAATTTCTTTTTTTTTTTTTTTTTGTGCTGGGGATCGAACTCAGGGCCTTGTGCTTGCAAGGCAAGTACTCTAACCACTGAGCTAAATCCCCAGCCCCATAATTTCTTGAATAATAATATTTTCTAAAATTTAAAGTTTTAATAGCAAATATTAGGCACATATCAGTAGTATCAAACTGTCAAATATTTAAGTGGTATTATAATTTTAAAAGTCTTATTTGTTGAGAACATTCAGATCTTGAATATATACTAACTATTCCCAAAGTTGTGTGAAAATTCATATATAAACATTCAATATTGTATTGAATGAATAGAGCAAAACAGAAAAATCTAGCAGTAGAAGATTGATAAAATAAAGTGGTTCCATATGATTGACTTTGCAGCCATAAAAAAAAGAATTCACCTATATATTCTGTAAGCATATGATTTATTGTAAAATTAAGAAACACTTTGAAGAACAATATTATTTCATTTGTGTCATAAACCTATATTTCATTATACACAAAACAGTCTCAAAACATAAATACTCAAATATGAGTAATAGTAACCTGTAGGGAATGAGAAGAACAGAGGAAGATTCAATTTTTGCTGTCATATTATTTAAAATTTACAGCACACATGCAATTTGCACACATATTTTTCTCTAGAAGGCTTGAAGACAGGTTAGAAATAAAATACTTAGTTGTTTCATAAAATTAAAAGGGAGAGATTATTCAACAGCCAACTGGTCAAAATATGATTTTATGCTATAGTTGACAAGATAATCATCTCATTCTGCTGTAGCTATTTTGAAGACTGCCCAATGATTGTTTTCTTAACGCTTTGCTAAATCATCCCTCTTTTGTCTCACTTCTAGGTAACCATCCTTTTCATCTCTCTTTTCTCTTTTCCTTCTTTTTCCCTCCCTCCCTCCGCCTTCCCTCCTTCCTTCCTCTTCTCTTCTTGCCCTTCCTCTCCTTCCATCTTTCCTTTCTTCACATATCAATTTGACATTAGCCATAACTATGTTATGACTTATTCAGACCCATTCATGTGGGGCCATATTTTCCTGAAATCCTTTTCTATGTTTATTTACTTGAGATTTGTATGCTTAAATAATACCAACTTGTTATAACAGCCAACAGTTTCTGACTGATGAGTAGAACTGAGGGGCTGGTGATTTAGCTCAGTGCTTAGAGTGCTTGTGATTTTGCTCCCTGGCACAGAAGAGAGAGGAGGGGGAGGGGAGGGGGAGGAGAAGAAGAAATGATTTGCAGAACTGAGATTTTCATTATTCCCGTGGTGCTCACAGTTCTACTGTTGTATCTTCCCTGAAGCCAGATGACTCTAAATCTGCAAGTAATTGATCTTTCCTCAAGTATCAGATAAGTCAGACTTGTTCGGAAACTGGTGCCTTATGACTTTCTTTCTTATTGATCCCCTATGCTGTAATATGCAGTTTCTTTTTAAACACTGGTAACCGCAGGTTTTACATTTTCAGTTGTGTGGCTTTGTAGGCTCAAGAATCAGCCTTTCAAAAAAGAATCAGTCTTTCTATTCTACCCTATGGTTTCCTCTCGATAAAATCAATCCTTTTCCTAATAGAAGGCCTATTTCCCCAAATATAGGACAAAATGTAAATGTTTGATGCAGCTAGTAAAACATGGGAACTATTAAGGTGCAAATTAACCTAGTCATCTTGGTCTATTTCTTTTTTTTGTAAAACAAAATGCTAAAATACTAAAATTTAAATTTATAAAAAAGACCTTCCATACTAGTCCTTCCTGAAATGGATATATATACTTTCAAGGTTACTTTCTTAAATATCTTAATTAATTAGTATCAACAGGATTTATCCTAAGGATAGAAACGTATAGTGCCCTACTATCTATCAAGCTCATTGTTGGAATCAAGCCTCTTATAAAAATTAGTCAATACAATGATGCAGAGTCTCTCATTTCTTAGTTCCAATTTGTTTGAGAAAAGATTTCCTTTAACATAAGTATTTACTATCAAACTACTATTTTATTATTGAGTTGATTATGATTAATTGAAATAAGATTACATTTTTGAACTGTTTGTTTAAAGAAGAAATACAGTAGTCTTAGATTTTATTTTATTTTTAACTTCCAACAGTGTGAAAGAAAAGGGAATTTCCAAGTAAGGTTTAGACTTAAAGGAAAATCAAAATATTTATCCCTTGCAGGGAACAAAGATGTAAATTTAGATACTATTACAAGGCCATAATATTATTAAGACAGCCGAATAAGAACAATGGTTTTTTTTTTAAAATGAAGGTTACTTTCATAGGACATAGAAACAATCTTGATGTCTGGTGGTCACACAGGACTAGTTATCACAGAAAGGGATAACATGGGGATGAAGAGAGTGATCAAAACTTACAATGTAGAGAGGGCAGAAAAGAAACAGGTGAGTACACAGTGAAGTGGAGAGTTCATAATGTCTTGTATTTACATTATTAAGTCCCCAAATTTGCTGAAGATGTATGAAATAGACATGACTGCCACCTTGCTAGAACAACATTCTTGAGAAATCTGTGTTTTTTACATTTAGTAACTAATATAGAACTAGACATAAAGAATTCAAGAAAAATTTCATCTTAAGAATGAGCTTAAAATTATAAATTCATTTGAAAAATCTCACTAAATGCTGTCACAAACTTAGCAACAACAATATTAGTGTCTTGCTGGTCAATGTTTTTACTTCACGTAAGTGACACACCTCTTCTGTGATATGCCGGGTGGGTGTGCTTTGCTTCCATCTCTTCTCTGGGCCAGCCATTCACCACGTGTCAGATGACTCCTGTGATTCTCAGTCTCCTGTACCTTTCCTGCCCTTCTCATTCTCAGCTGATGACCATTTCCCACATCTCACTGAGTACAAAGAAGCCATCTGGGGAGAATTTTTGTGTCCTCCCCCAACTGCCTAGATCTGCTTTCCCTGCTTCTAAGGATGAGCATTCATGTCTCTGTGGAAATGCTCCATTTGTCTCCCAGATCCTATCCCCTCGCTCTCACTTGAAGACAGTTTTGCAAGTGTATCTTCTTTCTTAAGTACTATTCGTTTTCGTTCCTCTTCCTGGATCATCCCAAACAGCTTCAAAACATGCTTTAGTAGCATATTTACAAAACAAAATAGTTGCTTGGCCTCCCTCTGCACATATTCCTTCAACTCTCTATTTCTCTTCTTTATTTGTGGCTTAATTACCTGAGGCCAGTGGCTAAATGCACTGTCTCAAATACCTCTCTGTTATAGATAAGCACTACTTTTAAAAATTAACAAAAGACAATGAAAAGAGTCACTACTGTAGTGAGGAAAGACTCATGATAAAGGATGAAAATATTTTCAAAAGAAGGAAATAATCAAGTACTTCAGTATATAAGGTAAGATGGAGACATTAATGTGTCAGTATGGGGGGTATTAGTGACATTGAGAAGCACTATTTTGGCTGAGATGGAGATAAAAGCCTTCTCAAATAGATTCAGGGAGAAAGAATTACTTATGCATCACACAGGTGATTGTATAATTCCCTGTAAATGCCAAGTATGCAACTAAAATGCAGTACTGATAATATATTATGGGTTAATATATTTACAGCTTGATTTTTATTGCACAACCAAATCATAAAAAAGAAGCAGATGTGCCTGACTCTTCTCTGGCATTTATTTGAGTGCTGGAAAGTATCATGCAGTATTATTCTCTGCTAGCAACTTTACAGGAGCAGATGTGCATCAGTCTGCACTTCAAAATGCCACAAAACTAATTTACTTTCTTTTTTTTTTAAATTTACTTTCTTAACAATAACATATTTACAGGAAGGACAAATATATTCAAAAAAAATGAGAAAAATTTTATCCAGGAGAAAGAATGGAAAGAGGAAGAAAGAAAAGAGAAAGAAATAAAGCAAGAAAGAAAGAAAGAGGAAAAGAAAGAAAGAAAGAATAAAGGGGGAGGAGGGAGAGAGACAAAAAATATGCATGGTGCAAAAGAAAAAATACATTTATCAAATCCTTGCCATGTACCAGGTACTAATCTACATGATTTGAATTCATTTCTAATTTACTCTCAAAACCACCTTAGAGATAGATTCTATATTTTAAAATCTAAAAGATACCACATAGGTCTCAATATACTTTGTTCAAAAAACATTCTATTCTACAGCTCAGTAGCAAAATTAGAAATAGTCTAATTTTAAAATGGGCAAAAGAGCTGAGTAAATGTTTCCCCGAAGAAGTTATACAAAAAGTGGCCAACAGCCATATGAAAAGTTGCTCATGATCACTAATCATCAGAGAAATTCTCATAAAAACTAATGAGATGCCATTTCATAACCATTAAAAGGGCTACAATGAGAAAACAGAAACTAACCCAGACTGGAGAGGATGGAAGAAATTAGAACTTTTGCATACTGTTGGTGAAACTGTAAAATGAGATAGTCTCTACAGAAAACAGGATATAGAGTCCTTAAAATTTTAAAATAGAACTGTTGTACAATCCAGCAACCCTACGTCTGTGTATTTATATAAAAGAAATGAAAGCAGGATCTTGAAGAGATCCTATTTGCATACTGTAGTAGTTTAGATGTAAGTGTCCCCCAGAGTCTCATGTGTTCAGAGATGGGGCTTTTGGAAGGTGATTGGATTAGGAAGGTGCTGAAGTCACCTGTGGATTACTCCATTGATGAGCTCATAGCTGAATGTGCTGTCAGGAGCTGGGGTCCAGTTAAAGGAGGTGGTCTCCTGAGTGTTTCACCTTTGGGAGGGTACATCTCTCACTCTGGCTCCTCTTGTCTCTCTGCTTCCTGGTTGCCATGGATACAGGGATGGAGTAGTTTTCCTCCATGATGCCCTTCTGCCATGTTATTTCTACCTTGAAAGCAACCTACCATAGACCAAAAGCTCTGAAACTATGAGCCAAATAAGCTTCTCCTCCTTTAAATTTTGAATATCAGATTCTTTGCTCCAGTAGCAGAAAACTGATTAATACACATACCCATTTTCATTGCAGTATTATTCACAACAGCCAACATGTGAAAGCAAACCAAATGTCCATTAACAGATGAGTGAATAAAGAAAATGTGACACACACACACACACACACACACTAACTTAAGTATATTGAGCATTAAAAAAAGAAGGGGATCTTGTCATATGCTACAATTTGCTGAATGTCAAGGACATTATGCTAAATGAAATAAGACAAATATAAATTGTAATAGTGTATAATTCCACTTATATGAGGGATCCAGAGTAATCAAACACAAAAACAGAGTGTAAATGGTGATTGCCAGGGATGGGAGAGGAAGGGAAATAGTTACTGTTCAATGGGTATAGAGTTTCAGTCATGGAAGATCAAAAATTCTAGAAGGCTGTTGTAGAGTGCTGTGTGTGTAGTTAACAAAACTGTACTATACGATTAAACATTTAAGAGAGGAAATGCATGTTATATTATAAATAAAAATTTATTTCTAAATGCAATTGAAATTAAATCATTTGATCCAGCCCAGATTCTGAGTTTTGTATTGGAAGAAAACAACACTCGAAGAGGAAAGTGGCTTGGTTCAGTTCACAGGGCTAAGTAGAGACAGCTGGGGAAGAACTCTGACTCGGGCACACTCAGTCCAAGCACACAACGTCAAGACTCATTGTCAGTGTGCCTGGAGGGTACGTCCTGACTCACCTGGAGTCATTTATCTTGTTCTTTCTCTTCCTTTGGCTTTCAGATCGATATCACTAAGCTACCCTAAACTGATATGCCAAGCAAATTAGATTTACCAGGGATAACAGAACAATGCATCAGTCTACAACTTCTACTTTAGGATTTCCTGAAATGCATAGGAACATGAAGCTGCATCATGCGTCTGAGTTGGTATCATATCTAAAGAAGAATTCAAGAGAGTACACAACATTATAGTCACTTTGAAAGGTTAGTCTGCATAAAGTAGATAGGATTGAGGGCCTGCATTACATGTGTGCACAGTTACCTTTATTTTTTCAAAGATATAAAAATATTTCACATGTAATAACTTGTATCAATAAATGAACACTTAAATACATGTTTGTGAGACGTATATTTATTATATTCTTTAGCTTAGTATCTCCTAGTCTAAATCCTGTGTGGTTTGGAAAGTTCTCTAATTTTCTACCACAGGTTCAGAAAGATCTAGGAGTGAGCTAAGGTGGCGTCCTCGGCATGACACACTCAATTACTTCCGTGATCCAAGCACTTGATTTGGAGAAACAGTCATTTGGAACATTTCTTTACGAAATAAAACCTGGACTTCAGATTACACAGATATTTGTTAAGTTCTCAATTACACTGCTTATTTGCTGTGTGACTTTGTGTAGGTTAGCTGATATCTCTAGGCTTTATTTCCTCTTTTAAAAATCACAGTGAGATCTTCCTATGGGACCACTGGGTGACTTAAATGGCTGAGATTGACTTCAAAATAAATTTTACTCCAAAATAAGCACTAAACTTAAAAACTAACTCCTCATAAAAAACTCAGATTAACCATGACTTACTGAACACTTTACAGGAACAATTGCAATTTGTCCCATGGGGAATTGATTTCTGGACCCCTGAAAACTCCAACATCTGCACATATTCAAACTTTTTATAAAATGCCATGGTACTTGCATGTAACCTACAAAATTCTCCATTATAGTTTAAATTATCTCTACAATACTTTTTTTTTTTTTTTTTTTTTTTTTTTTTTTTTTTTTTGGTGGTGCTGGAGATCGAACTCAGGCCCTTGTGCTTGCAAGGCAAGCACTCTAATCACTGAGCTAAATCCCCAGCCCCACTACAATACTTTTAATACCTTCTACAATGCTTATACATCACTTCATTTATGTGAATAGAGCATACAAGGGGTGATCAAAATATACAGTGAATGTTTAAATTTTAAAAATGTATCGTAGTAAAAGACATATTGCCATGACTCCTCTTCAAAATACTTCTTCCTTTTCAAACACACTCGTCCCATCATTCTTGTCACTTTCTGAAGCAGTCCTGGAAGTCTTCTTTCCTGAAGGTCTTTATGAGGTAGATACAAATATGGATATTGCTGTTTCCATGCGGCATTTAACAGAAAGGCAGGCTCGCCAAAACATTATAGCGTGCCTTCTACCTCATTCACCAGATCTGGCACTGTGTGATTTCTGGCTCTTCCCCAAAGTCAAAATCACCACAAAAAGCAAATTTTGAATTGAAGAAGGATAACACAACTAAAGACACTCACAAAAGAGGACTTCATTACTGTTTTGCAAAGTGGAAAGGACGATGGAGAGTGTTTAAAGCAAGGGGGTTAGATAGCAATGATTTTTACTGTAATAAATTTTAAAAATTTAAACATTTAGAATATTTTTCTATCACGCCTCTTAGCACTCGTCATTTGGCAAATTTAAGTTTCACTTTTTGGAAATTTCTAGAGAAAATTTCCAAATAATTTTGAAGTTCTTTTGGATCCACAAATACCACAAGCTGACTCTATAAATATATAACCATGCGGAATGATTGAGAGAGTGGCTGCGGTGACCTACAGCTGACACCAGAATGCTCACAACGGCAGCCTTGCTTCACAGAGTTCTCTCCCCACAGAATTTCCCCCCGCATGTCTTAAAATGTGGTTAATTTAGATCTCTGCTTTGCCAATACACTTAATGCTCTGTGGGAGACAAGTAACATTTTATATGTGACTCACAATGGTTTGAGACTCACCCTACTGCACAGCTTTATTTTTGCAGTTTTTATCTTATTGCAGCTTTATTTCTAACTCTGTCTTCCTTTTGCCTAATGATATCAAATACCTCTGTGCCCTTGTTTCCTTATGATTTCTACCAACCCGCTGAATACCATTTCAATCTGTTTTCAATCTTGCAAGAACACATCTGAAATGTTTTTAGGGGTGGAGAACGAAAAGTATTTACATGATTATAGAAATATTTCCTTAACTTTTTTCCTCATCTCTCTTACCTCAATGCCACTGTCTGCCTTCAAAACACTCCCCCTCCCTTCTCCACAGTGCCGAATTTTTCTGTAGCTCCTCACACATGATGCTTTCCTTCCTGCCTGCTTTGTCTTTTTCTTTTCATTGATAACGCATACTTCACCTTTATATAATTAATACATAAGTAATGTGCATGTACTTCACATTATAAAAATTGAAACAATTCAGATAATCAAAATGTTAACATGAACACCAACTCAGTCCCAGTCCCCCTGCAGAGCTAAGCATGGTTATCAGTTGGTATATATTCTTGCACCTCATTTCCTTTAAAATTGTTAAGTTGGACCATAGAATTGTTGCTGTAATATGTCAGAAGTGGCAAAATATTAACAGTTTTATAAGATTCAACAATCTATCTATTTACAAATAGAAGTATAGAGTGTTACTCTGTGGATTTTAAAAACATGAATATAAACCTTTTTTTTGTTTTAAATTTGTTTTTTTTTTTTTTTAACACATAGTAACATAGCCTCAAAATCTTTTTAGGTGGGGCTGGGGATTTAGCTCAGTGGCTAGAGTGCCTGCTTTGCAAACACAAGGCCCTGAGTTTGATCCCCAGCACCAAAAAGCAAAAACAAAAAACAAAAATCTTTTTAGGTCAGTGCATGTAGTTCTACTCTATTCTTTATAACCCCTGGTAAAATTCTTTAGTATGGACAATTTATTTAATATCTACCTTTCTATCTATCTCTCTAGCTAATCTGTCTGCTGCTAATATAAAACCTACAATACTTGTACATGCCTCTTTGCTTATGTGAAAATATCAAACATTTATTGTCTAAAGGACATGCTCACAGACTAGAAATAGTTAAGAGGCATTGCCTATTGCATTAGTACTTAACATAAGCCTATTTGTTAATAAAGGACTTTTGCCTGAAGATGCCCTATCTGGACTCCAGATGTTTTCATCTGGCTTTGGGGACGTCCCAGTTTGGGATATCGCCTCTTTTTGACTGTGAGCAAGTTCTTCTGGGGAAGCTCGCCCTTGTAGCTGACCATGCATCTTCGAATGGACCCAGAAACAGAATGCCAGCATCCAGCTTGTGTGCTTCTTATATTACTGATTAGCTTCAAAATTTTCTATTACCGATGGCCACCCTTTTGTATTTTTCCTGCAGAAATGTTCTCAGAATTTAAAGATTTTGCTTTGGTTATCAAATAGAATTTATTAATTGATACATTTGATTTTACAAGCATTTACCACAGAGCCAAATTACATGTTATTTATTCTAGACAGCATGAGTTGCTGTCTAGAATAAATGCAGTTGCTTGGAGTTACTGTGAGTATAGTTCAGAGTGGGGAAATGTGATATTTGGATCTATCTGAAACTCTTACTGGAAGTTGATGACCATTTCATTAGGCTTTTCAAAAGACTGAAAATGCTTCAGGCCTCTCAACTACTTCTACGAAGTGAATAAAAGCTGGGGCTTCACATCCTCTAGCAAGGAGTCTCATGCAAGGAAACAGTCTGCCAAGCGAAAGTGATTTGAAGCATTTCAAATATTTATTAGAATCTCCTGTAAAACAGCTAAGAGTATTCAATTTATATCCTGTGGCAAAATTCTCATTTCATATTCCTTTATAAATTTCTTGTTTCTCACTTCTTTTGCTCTCAAACTCTCAGTTTTCAGCTTTCAATTTCAATGCAATATGAATTTCTGCCACATCCAGCACTGTGTGGTTCTTGACTTTCTTGTTCCTTATCTCTCATCTTCACTTAGTTTGCCTTACAAAATTATCCTCTCTTTCCTCTTACAATGATCATCTCAGACTTCTAAGGTAAGAAAGACTTTATGTAAAAAATTCTGAGAGAGGAGTTATTTATTTAAAAGATTGTCTTTTCCCTAGCTGGGGGTAGCTGAGAGCAAGATCGATGCTGTTTATCCTGAAAGTTGCTCTTCTTTTAGCAGAAGGAACTGCAGTGTGTGATGATCTCTTAGTTTTTAGTTACTGAAAACAAAGCATGTGAAATTATAAATGTTTGAGGTGATGGATATTCTGATTACTCTGATTTGAACATAATACACTATATACATTTTATTCCATAAATATGTACAATTATGGTGCCTCAATTAAAATTTAAAAAAATAAAAATGTGTTTGTAATACATGTTTTGATCATTTTCTAGATAGCTTGGATAAAACAAACAGTAGTAGAGAATTCTAATGTATTCTCAGGGCACTATATAATTTTCCTCCTGCCTAATTTCAAAGAACACACACTATTCTGCTTATTTTTCCTCCTGCTTATTTCCAAAGAACACACAGATCTTCCTGGGAAGGCAAGACCTACCTTTCTGCAGTGAGCACTGGGACCCTCATTAGGGGCAGGAAGGAGGTGACTGAGAAGGCCAGAGACTAGGGAAGCTTAAGCTTCTGGGCAGATTGATGAGGAGCAGAACAATTGTCGAGGTCACTGCTGGTGCTCCTTAGCTCTGTCTCTGCTTCCCTGAGGCACTGTCAAGTTGAGAAGAAAATATTACATACACCTTTATTCTTACTTTTTCATCTTGTTTTTTTAAGTTTCTTTTTTGCTATGCGTCTTCTTGTATACATAACATAATAAAATAGTATACAAAGATAATAACTAGGGACTGGGGATTTAGCTCAGTGGCTAGAGTCCTGAGTTCGATCCCCAGCACCAAAAAAAGAAAAAAACAAAAAACCAAAAACAAAAAATAAACTCCACAAATATAATAACTAAATTAACAACTAAATATATATACAAACACACACTAGGGGCTCTGGCTTACATTTATGTTTTAACTGTGGGGAACATTTTCAAAAAATGCCTCCGTCCATTCACTCATTTATGCTTTATTAAATTTCTGCTTTATGCCAGTGTTTTCTGGGTGATAGGAATGTGTATAGTGAAAAAAAATCAAACACTATTCCTCTATAGAAACGGTTCAACCATCCTTCAACCAGTAATATCACTTGCTTTCCCCTCTGTACATACTTTTGATAGATGGACTGGAAACAGAATTAACTACAAGCTTTGTGAAAATTGTTAGAAAATGTGAGTAAATTCTCCATAAGGCAAACATCTAAATCTAAACATCTGGATTCGAATAGTGTAAGAATCTTATCACTTTCCTTCACAGAAGTAGGAAGAACCTAAGAGTAATTGAGAAGGGCAAAAGCTGAGCGACTGGCAAAAGGATGGAAGGTCGGGGACTACAGAGAGGGGAATGCTTCTAAATCTCCTATGGCATGAATGGCAAAGCTCGAGGCAAGTTTTGATGAATTTCTCTGCCAGGTAAACATTTGGTAAGGTATAGTAACTGAAAGACCAGAGCTGAGCTTTACATCATCCTCTCACTGCCAGGTAGGTCTTATTTCCATCCTCTAGATGACACCATTAGGATTCAGTTAAGTGATTTCCGCAAGGCCATGCAAGCTTGTTGGAAAGCCTGGATTTCCATCTTAGCCTAGTGCCAAATTCGTGTGCTTATCTACTACGCCACATCACATGAAGTGCTGGAAAAATTGGAAGAGATTAGAACAGAGGTGGAGACAAAAACTGAGAAATCACTAAATCTTGTGTTTTCAGTCCTTAAAGAGAATGCAAGAATAGAGTTCAAGAACATCAAGAAACATTCACAGTTAAGTTCATGGTTAGGCAGGCCATAAAAATGCACAAAGCCTAGAAGTCCAGGCCTAGAAGATCAGAATTACATAGGTAAATTTTTCCTGAAGAATGAAAAGTGTCTCATATGAGGGAAAGAATTTATTAAAATGAAGTCATTGACTTAAAAGAATTGTTAGAAATGTAACTGAAAACTTATCTTTCTAAGATGATTTGAAAATTATAGTCTTGCTCATGAAAAAACTCAAGTAAGGAGAGAAACTCTGGTGAAATATATCTGAGATCCTCACCTAAATCATACATGGTGAGGACCTGCAAGTTTTGGGGTGAGGGATTAAACTGAGGGGGGATTAAGAGCCAATGCAGAGGTGTGGCGGCAGCATGGACTCATGACTGTGGGGTACTTGTGCTCACGCATTCCTTTGAGATAGAATTCAGAGTACTGGAAGTTAGAATCAGAAGCCAGACATTCCGATTCTGAGCATCAAACTCCAAATGATTTCTTGCACAAGCCTATTCTGTTGCAAATAATTACAAGCATAACTAAGTCAGTGATGAAACTATGTCTATAAAAATGCATCAAGTGCCCTTCTTCTAGTATTTGGCAAATATTTCATTAACTCACCTCTGAAGAGGGTCACTTAGAGTGGGGGAAATTTTTGCCAGAAGAGTAAGATTTGGAGCTTATACTCGCGGCATTGCCGTCTAGCTGTTGAGGCAGAAATATAAATAACCCAAAGTGCTATGAGACAAAGTGGAACAAGATTACGGTGGGAGTTCAGAGGAAGAGAGATTTATTCATATTAGGAGAATTATGGAGGCCTGTAGAGGAAGGGTTTGAGTTTGGGTTTAGAAGATGAATATGAACTTTTAACAGTGTTTTTCTGCTATCTTGGTCTAATTTCTGATTCTGTAACTGAGTACCTGAGATTGATGAGTTGTTAAGAAAAGGAAATATTCAAAATGCAAGAGCCCAGGAAGTCCAGAATTATGATGCTGACTTCTGCCTGGCAACTGGTTATGAGTTTTCGCATCATAAAATGGTGGAGGGTATTCCACAGCAAGACAGAACAAGTGTGCAGCTCGGATCTCCCACTAGTAGTACCACGCGGCCTCATCTTGTGCTAATTACCTTCCAAAGGCCTCATGTCCAAATGCTGCTAACATTGGAATTTGGTGATTAAATTTCCAACACATGAATTTTGGGGGACACATTTAAATCATAGTAAATGCTCACTATACAAAAAAAAAAAAAGTAAATAGGGAGGGGAGGGGGAATGGAAGGGAGGGGTAGGGAAGAGGGGGAAAAAACCAAGACATATCATGTACAGGTACAAATTAACTATGATGAATTGATCACTATGTATACAAGAACATGTACCAATACATGTTCTTGGTAAATAAAATAAAAAAAATAAGTTCAGATTTGCCCTACATTTTAAAACTTTAAAGAAGAAAATTAAAGTAATTTATACTTTATACACTAACAGGTAGTCAATCATTATATTTGTGATATATAATTCTAATCACTTTAGTGAACATATACCATATATGTACATTTATATTTGTCTTAGCATAATTGGAATTGTAAGTTATGTATGTTTTATAAGGACATTTTACAACACTGAATATTTCAAAAATCATGATCAGTGATTCAGTAGCTTCTATCATGTGAAAGTATCATAATTACACTTTTATAACTTTTCAAATAAACCCCTTTGGTTGGGCATTAAGACTGTCTTCAACTCAAAGAATTATAAATAAACTGCTTTACACATATTTGTGCTTATCTCTGAAACTGTCCTTAGGATAATGTCCTAGAAGCAGAATGTAGGGATGAAGGTTGAGATACTCACAAGCATTTAATATCTTTTGCTAACTAGTTTTCTAGAGAATATACTCCAGTCATACTCCCTTATGGAAGGGATGAATATGAGAAAGACTCAGCAAAACAGCACTTCAGTTTACAAAACTACGTGGCAGATCTAAGTGCACCATACTTGGGGAATAGTAAGGAATCCGTCAGACAAAAGCAAAGAATACTTGGTAGCTGCAGCATGAGGTGAGCTTGAGGGAAGTTTGAAATTTACTCTGTGGACAATTTGGAGCTTTCAAAGCCCTTAAAGCACAAGGAGGCACCAGCTGTGTTCAGGGCATCATATCTGACAGCCACATGATGACAAATTATACAGATGAGAAATTGGAGGCACAGAGAACTGTTGAAGACACGATGGTTCGGGGGAGGAGTGTTTATCATGTGAATGGGCACCAGCATCGAGGATGGGGAAGACAAAATGTCTACAAAATGCCTTAGGAAACTGAACTAATGGGATCAGACATACCTTTTTCTATTTGAGTAACAGCTGGGCTTTTTTGGGTCATGATATTTTTCCAAGGCTGAGAGTTGATTAAGGGCACATTGGGTGGAGTTAGGAGTTGGAGAAGTGGAGAAGTGAGGGCTGTTATTTGGGCCCTGTAGAATGTTGGGGGATTGCTCTACTGCAAATAATGGGCTTTTCAGAACTAGGTCTGAGGTTGAAACCTTTATTCTGCCACTTCCTGAATGACCCAAAGCCAGTTCTTCATCATCTCTGAACCCAAATTTCCTCACGTGTGAAATGTCGGTATTCCCACCCAATTTGTGTGTCACGTGAGAACTACACCACTATTGCCAAGCACTTCAGTGATAACATGGCATATGTTAGGACTCTGGAAAACTAATTTCTTGCTTTCTCCCCCAGAGAGCCCATCCATCTGTTTTACAAATGGAGTGAATAAGTAGCAATGAATCCTACCAATAAATCCTACCACGATTTGACTGAAGTCAGAAACAGATTGACTTTCATAATAGCTTGTAAGTCTTGGTCTAAACTCTTTGTGTGTTATTTTTATAGTTGCAGCAAATCTCTGAAGTTGTGCTATTGTTTCTGTTTTAGAGAGAAGGAAAGCAAAACTCAGACAATTCCAGATAGCACTGATGAAAAACAGCAGAGCTGGGAGTAGTGCATCTGCCCAAGTTACAGGCATTTCTCTCAGTCTGATGGCTGTGTCTGTGGTGGCAGCAACAGGCAAAGATGTTGCTTCTAAGTCTCTAGTCAGAGAAAAGAAACATCACAGCCCAATGCGCTAAACCTGACCTTATTTTTTAGAGAAGCCACACAGCGTCACAAGTTTCTACTTCCTATTCCCTTTCTGTAGGAAGAATCCACTAGAGCTGTTTGTGAAGGCACAGGAAATGGGGTGACAGAAAGAAGTGGAGTGGAAGGATTGCACATTTCACCTTTTGCTCTGATTCAAGTTCTCTGAAACTGACCATTTGGAAACACGATGTCTGGGGCCAATTGTCATCCTGACACTTTCCGACTTTCAACCATGTGTTGTTACCAGATCTTGGCAGAGAAAGTCCTGCTCAAGAGGATAGCACTAGGTTCCCCAAAACATAACATTTATAAAAATGAAAGCTTCGGGATAAAGGTGACCAGGCAAAACTCTTTCAAATAGAGGCAGAATATGAACCTGTGAAAGAGTAAGAGATTTGCTGTCAAACTAATATTCAATTCACAACTTTGCAGTTGGAGAGCTCTGTAGCGCAGGAAATGGCCACCTGAACCTGCGGTCCTTCCACCATAAATGGGATCCTGCACTTGGTTAGTGATACTGGGCAGCAATTATATGCCATGCATTTTTCTAAGTACCCAGAATACAATAGAGAACCAAGAAAATATAATTTTGTCTAGTCCATCTTACATTGAAGTTAAAATACATAACGTATTAGATGATAAGTGCTAAAAAGAAAAAATAGGACAGAAAAGGAAGATGTAATTTTTGGTGGGGGTCTGTGGAGTGGGGAGTTGGAATTTTGGGGTGCCTGGACAATTTCACTGAGAAACTCACTTTTTTAAGTAAAGAGGTTGAGGAAGTCAGGGAGCAAGCTATGGAAATCAGGGAGTTAGCTATGCAGACTGCAGGGGATGCCAAGTAGACAGTTGTATATACAGGCATATTACCTGAGGAGAAAGATCCAGACTACTGATACAGTTTAGAAGTCATCTCCTAATAGATTATACTAAAATTATACTCATTAGATTTATGAGGTCACCAAGGAGTGACTACAGATAAAGAAAAAATATTGGCCCAAAAATGGTACCCTACAACATGACAGATTTACTAGTAAAGAAAGTAAGAAAGTACTAACAAAAGAAACTGAGACGCAATAGCAAGAAACATGGGAGGATAATCAGGTAAGTGCAACATCCTGGAATCAAAATGACAGCGTAGCTCAAGGCAGAAGAACGCTGCTCATACATTAAGTAAGATGAAGACTTAGAAATGACCCTTAGATTTGACAACACGGTAGTTACTAGTATCTATGGGAAAAGCTATTTTGGTGTGTGACAGGCTACAAAAACCCGCTTGGAGAAGGAACAAGAGGAAAAGTCAAGACAGGAACAAAGATGATATGTCCGTGTAACTCTTTGAAGAAGCTTTGCTGTGAAAGAAAGGAGAGGATAAAATATAGCTACAAAGGAGGCAATGTAGGGTCAGAAGAAGTATTCTTTTAATTTTTCTGAAGGGAAAAACATTCCAAACATGTTTGTACGCTAATAGAAAAAAGCAGAGCACGAGAGATGAGCTTTTCAAATAATGGAATAAAATCTACAGAAAATTGGAATGATAATAGTAATAACCATAAAATTGCAGTTGATCTTGTCTGTTAAATATCTACCTCAAGTAGGTTCTTTACGAGGCTCTGTACTTATTATTACCCTCTAAAATATCTTTCTTATGTTACTCATTTTAGAAAAAAGGAGACAGGCTTGGAGTGTTGATATCAAGCTTGAAAATTCTCAAACTTCATTATGCCTACAGATCATGGGGATCGTATTAAAATGCACATTTTGAGTCTGTAGGTCTGGAGTAGGAGTTGGAAATGTACATTTCTAATGTGCTTCTAGATGGTGCCCGTGGTCTGGTGCTAGTGAGGCAGGAAGATCAGGGGATGGGCAGGAGGCTGGACAATAGAGCGTGACTTGTCAATCACAGAGGAGGCTGGACCTGCAAAGCACTGAGAGCTGTCAAATCACAGCACAGAACAGCTTCCAAAGTCTCAAATCTGCTGCCAGAAGAATGTAAAAGACAGCGACTGTTGGGCCCCAGAGCCACTGTCTTATTTTTCAAGTGCTTGCTCTGCATGCTGAGCATATTTTCTCTTTTAAACTTCTTTTTCACTTCTACTTTCCTTCTTTACTTTTTTTTCCTTTAACTGTTAATAAATGTTAAACTTGTACAGTCATTGGTTGTCCCACCCAAATCTTTGAATGAGACAATGGCCTGGAACCCACTGGCCACTCCAATGTAACCATAACTCTAGGACCATACATGAGTAATGAGAGTCTAGAGCAGGTCATGGACGATGCTGCATTCCTGGCCTTTTTGATGAAAATCCAAATTCTTTTTGCTATGCCATGTGTCCTCCCCTGATCTTGGTTGGATCACAGATTAGAAAACGAGAATGAAAAAGAAATCCAAAAATGAAATGCAGAAGCTGCATGTGAAAGCCCATGCCTATAATCTCAGCACTCAGGAGAGGCTGAAGCAGGAGGATTGCAAATTTGAACTCAGTTTAGGCAATTTAGTGAGACCCTCTGAAAATAAGAAGCAGAAGAAGGACTGATGCTCAGAGCAGAGGAACTCTGAGTGCCAAAACAACACACACACAAAAATTTCTTCTTTCTTGCAAGGAGAATCCTGTGGGAAGCGAGGAAAAGCAAATTTGGAGCACAAAGCACATGTTTATTATGAAGCTATCTGAGCTGTCTCTGCATGTCTGAGCCAGACAAGCTTTTCTGCTCAGACAAAGAGTTGGCGTAACTCATTTTTATTTGGACACTTTATGGTCCCCGCCTCTGTAGGACAACATATCAAAGTTACTCCCACATCAAGACCCAGAATGG
The DNA here is from genome assembly GCA_004026905.1 of Hystrix cristata. Lineage (NCBI taxonomy): Eukaryota > Metazoa > Chordata > Mammalia > Rodentia > Hystricidae > Hystrix > Hystrix cristata. The sequence continues at coordinate 19,556 of PVJO010009440.1, forward strand.
AAAACAGAACTAGCCTTGCCAGCATCCAACTTGAAATGTGTTCTTTGCATCAGTGAGGTAAGAAGCACCTTTGGTTTAAACCCTGGCTCTGCTAGTTATTAAATGTGTTGTCTGAGCACATTTTGCACCTCTACCTCATTTCTGAAATAGAGACCGTGCTCTCCAGTTCACAGCTAGGGAGCGCCACGTCATGGTCAAAGCGTGGACACTGGGAAGATTAGTAAGAGCTCGAGTCTTCATGCCACCCTGACTTCTCGGCAGTGTCCCTAACTCCTCCAAGCCTCAGTGTGCCTTGTTTGTAAAGCGAGGTGAACCGTATGCCTGCTTCTAAGGTTGATGAATCAAATGAAATATTCCAGGTGGATACTAATAAAAGTTAGCTCTTAGTAATAATATAAATGCTATTACTGCAGGACTTTTGAGGATATTTATGGAAATATAAGTATGCAGTACAACACCTGATGTAGAGGAGGAACTCTGTATATCTTTACTTTCCTTTTCCCCTAATCAACTCTAGGATTCGTGGACGAAGTTTGTTAATGGAAAATAAAAAGAAGAGGATAACAGAGGGGAGGGGTGGGAAAGAGGGGGGAGAACCAAGATGCATCATGTACAGGTACAAAATAAATTGATGAAAGTGACCATTATATGTAAAATGTACCAATACATGTTCTTGGTTTAAAATTAAAAAAAAGAAGAGGATAAAGAAGCACATTAAAAGTATTAAAGATTTAGCAGTATCATCACTCTAGCCTGAAGCATAGCTGAAGAATAAAAGAAATTTAAAAAGTCAGGGGAAAAATTTTTCTTCCTTGGGCAATAGGAAATGCCAGAGAGATGAGATGAAGATACTTTAGGAAGTCTTGAAGTGCCTCCACAGAAAGATTACACTAGCTTCCCAGCTTCCCACTACTAGTGTCACACATAGTGAGAGAGACTAGGAGACTCACGAGGTGGCAGAGCAATACTTCCTGAGATTACAAGATCCATGTGACACTGTGGCTATCTTTGCAGAAGTGGCTCTCAGTGGACTTCATTTGTGTTATCTCAGGATGACATTACTTCAACTTTTAGGTCTTCAAATAGAATATTGACAGACATACTTTAAATTTTTCTTTTCATTTATTTTGGAGAATATGAAAATCATTAAATTTCCTACAAGAGCATAATCTAATTCTATTATGAATGACTCCAAGCAAAACATCACTTTAAAGTGGTCTTTAAAAGAATTAAGTGCAGCAACTGTTTTATCAATCTAGTCAAAGTTGAAGCCCATTATATTAGTCAGGGGTGTGTAGAGTCAGTGGTTTTCAAGAGAGCAGATTTAATACAGGACACTTACAAGTTACAAAATTCACACACACCAAATACAGGAAGAGTGCAGAATACCCACCTATGCACTGAAGACTCAAAAGATCCAATCAAGGGCTGGGGGTCCACAGTATTGTCCTCTGCCATGTCTACACTAAAAGTTGAAGAAATCTATACTGCAGCCAGGATATGATGCTTACAGCGGAGATGAAGACCAGAGCTCCCCTGAAGTGAACAGCAGCCATCTCCAATGACAGCAAGGCCCCGAGCTCCCTCTGCAACAAGAACAGACAAGTGCCCTTCAGGAGAACCACCTGCGCCAGAGCTTCTCCTGGGAAACAGCTGCCTGCAGTCTTCCGCTCCCGTTCTCCTTTATACTCTGTTAGCAATGATCCCCAGGTGGATCTTCTATGCCTAGAACCATGCTAACTGAGTTCAGTTGAGTGTTCCTGCTCACGTTGACCATAACCAATCCACCACGCTCATGATGTGAAATGGATTGTAACCAAAATGAAAAGGACATTGCTCTGTCTTCCAAGAAATGGCAGAAAGGTAGGGGTATAAATATGAAGAACGAGATAGGGAACTAAGCATTTCTTAAGCCAAAGGTTAATATACTAACAGTGCAAGGGAGAAAATTTCTTTCGGGGAAATTCATGGAGAAGGTAACAGGTAGGTTCAATCTTAAGGGTTATGTAGGATACAGATGTGAATCATCACATTCCACTCAATTTGCAAATCTAGATTTATGAATCCATGTACACTAACAATACTAACTCCTTGAAGAACAGGTGTATTTGAGGATAAAAGCCCTTATTTAGCAATAATAGTGATTTCCGCTGTGCATTGGTTCGCACAAGCAGTGCTTTCAAAATTATGAAGAATGAAATGAATTCATTACACATTGATATAAGAGTTGATCAGTTTGTTATCCATCAAAACTCGCATCCCAGACTAGTGAAATTCCTCGTTGTTCTGAAGTCTTTGTTTCTCTCCTCTGTCATTTTGCTGAGGCTGGTCCTTATAACCCAACTATTTCCTAAGACATGACTGTTCTGTAAGACATGTGACTTCCCAGAGAATCCTGCTCATCTTGCCAGTGCCCTGTAACTCCCTGTGATGCTCTCTGGTACTGGAGACCGAGTGGTCACGTGCCTGACCACTTGCTTTACGGTAAGCTCCTTGCTTCTACCCGTGTGCCATGCACCATCCTTGGTAGGCACCTTAACTCAGCACTCTCTATCTTACTGGGCAGATGTAGTCCAGCCCACAGACTCTGTGATTTAGTGATAAATTTGGATTTATTTATACAATTTCATTTTGTGTCATATAATCTTTTTCTGTGCTTTATATTTTAAATCTTTTCTTGAATTCTTTTGGATGAATTAAACATACATTTTTACTTTCCCTTATGACTTAATGTCATATATTTTATTTCAACTGTATTCTATTTTGGCAGTTAAATGTAACATTTTAAAAATATTTTACTCACTTGAGAAAACCAAGTAAATGAACATCTGTCCTTTCTTCCTAAACAGTTCAATGACCTTGGGAAGAAAAATGGGAAGAATTATATCCCTTGATTAAACGCTTACTACAAAGCTATAGTAATAAGAACAGTGTTGTATATTGTTGTCAGGATAGACAAATAGGTTAATGCAACAGAATTGAAAGTCTAGGGACAGACCCACACATACTACTCTTCAATTCATAATGGGATTACTCTTGGTAACCCTTCACATGTGTTGAAAACTTCATAAGTAGAAAATGCACTAAATACACCAAATCTACTGAACACCAGATCTCAGCAGCGAAGTCCACCTACTGCACAGTTCTGTTGTTTGCCATCATGGTCGTGGCCTGCTGGGAGCTGTAGCTTGCTTCCACTGTCCAGCACCTGAGATAAAAATTCAAAATCCAATTTCTCCTGAAAGCATGCATCACAGTAGTTGGTGGGCAGCAAGTTACAACTTCCGATGACTCACATAATCCGAGCAGAAACAACCAATGCTTTCTGGTGTACTGTGTTGCTAAGCTATAATGTTCAGTACTTTTTGCTTTCGATATTTTCAATTTACCATGGATTTATCAGGACACAGCCCCAGCCTAGCTCAAGGAAGATCTGTATTTATTCTGTAAGATTTCATTGACTAATTTTGCACCTCTCTTCACAAATAAGATTAACCTATAATTTTCCTTTTTTTAATGCTTTCTGAAAGATCAAAAGGTGACTCCCCAGACATTTCCAGTACGACTTGTTGATGTAAAAATTGCTCACGGCCATAACATAATTTCCACCTCCACAAATCTTCAACAGTCTCTCATAAGAGAGGAAGGTAAACCAGAATTTATTGAATTGGAAGTTTGATTTAAGGCAGGGCTTTCAAAGGAAGTGGGACTGATTAAGATTGAGTCAACACGAAGATTGATGGAAAGATGGAGATGAGGGGCTGGGGATTTAGCTCAGTGATTAGAGTGCTTGCCTTGCAAGCACAAGGGCCTGAGTTCGATCCCCGGCACCACAAAAAAAACAAAACAAAACAAAACAAAAACAAACAAAAAAAAAGAAAGATGGAGATGAATTGAAACAATCATAGGGTATAAATTAACTGCTGGTATTTATCATTGAAGAGTTGCTATCTCTTTTGGGAAATTTCTACCACAACGAATCTGAAAACCATTTATCTGGATGGGCTATTCCTGGAAGAAAAGTCTCCTGCCAAGAAAGTTAGGGGTAGTGTAAAGTCATGTTAACATGGACCCAGAGATATGGTTTTGGTTAGTAGTATCCAGGCTGAATGGGGGGATAGTGGTGACAGTATTGTGCTACTCATAAAACAAGTTGTGGGGTGTTCCTTCATTTTCCGTACTGAGACATTTTATGTAAAATTAGAATGACGTGCTATTTCAAATTTGAAAGTATTTGCCGTTTTGAATTGCCTAGGACTCATGTTTTCTTTGTGGGAAGATAATTTAGCATTTATTTAATTTTCATGTTTTCCTTTTTTATGAATAGACTTTATTTTTTCTATACAGAAGTTTTCGATTTACAGATTAATTGGGTGAAAAGGTTAGAAAGCTTCCAATTATCCCTTTTACTACCCTACACACCACTGCACTATCAATATCTCATGTCCGACATGTGACACCAAAATGGTACATATTTCATAATTGATGAACTTACACTGAGATGTCATTATCACCCAAAGTACATAGTTTACTTTAGAGCTTACTCTTGGTGTATACTCTATGGATTTGGACAAATCTATAGTATATGTATCAATCATTATAGTATCAGTCAATAACCTTATTGCCTTAAAATTTCTAAGTGCTGTGCTATTCATCTCTCCTTCCTCCAAATCTCTTGGCAGTCATCGATCTTTAGTTTTGCATTTCCTATAACATAATGTAGTTGGAATCATATGGCATTTTGCCTTTTCAGACTGGCTTCTTTCACTTGGTAATATGCATTTTACATTTCCTCCATGTCTTTTTGAGGATTGATAGGCCATTTCTTTTTGATGCTAAATAATATTCCATTATCCGAATGTACCACGGCACAGCAATTCATTCACCAACTGAAAGATATCTCAGTTACTGTAATTTACCAACAAAAGAGCATGCTGATTGCTTTAAAGTTTTGACAATTATGAATAAAAGTGCTCTAAAGATTAGTGTGCAGATTCCTTATTGATGTTAGTTTTCAATTCGTTTGGGTAAATACCGAGAAATGAGATTCCTGGATCATATGGAAAAATTATGCTGTTTTGTAATAAACTAATGACTGTCTTGCAAAGTAAGTGGACCATTTTGACTTATCAGCAGTGACTGAGACATTGTGTTGTTTTACATTCTTTTCAGCATTTAGAGTTGTTAGGGTCTGGGATTTTGGCCATTTGGATAGATGTGCAATGGTATCTCGGGGTTGTTTTAATTTGCAACTCCATAATGAAACATGAGCTTGAGCATCTTTTCGTGTGCTCTTTTGTCATTTAAATATCTTCCTTGTCGCTTGTTCAGATATCCTCCATTTTTAATGATTTTTTTCTTCTTTCTAGGGTTTAAGAGTTCCTTATATGGTTTGGATAATAATTCCTAATCACATCTGTTTGCAATATTGTCACCCAGTTGGTAGCTTGTCTTCTCATCATTTTGACGGCGTTTTGCAAACCAGTTTTTAATTTTAATGAATTCCAGCTTCTCAGTGTTTTCTTTCATAGATCACGTCTTTGCTACTATGTGTAAAACACTATCACCACACTCCAGGTTGTCCATGTTTTATCCTTTGTTATCTTCTAAAAGTTCTGCAGTTTTGCATTTTGCATTTAGGTCTATGGTCCATTTTGATTTAATTTTGGGGAAGGGCATTATGTGTATTTTGATATTCCTTATTTTGCATGTGGCTCTCTGGCTGTTCTGGTACCATTTGTCCCATTTTCTTTTAAGCTTAGCTATGTATTTAAAAGGATGTTTGTCTCATTTTTCCTGTAATTTCTAGCAATTTTATTGAGGGAAGTTTTTCATTATATCTCTTTCATCATGATATGAGAAAAGGAAGTCCCTTATAAGTGTTTGCTCAAATGAGTATGGCACATGACTAGAAAAGTATACTGACAGTTGAATCTGTTCATAAAAAATAGATGAACTGGTAAATTCAGCAGTTTGCTAGTTTTCTGTATAATTTGATTTCCCATAAAAATCACAGACATGGTAAAGTATTACTTAACCTTCACTCTGGGCATAATTTTCTCAGGTTAGATCCAGGCCCAGAATCTGTGGTGAGTTTAGATCCTGTTATGCCTGGACTGTGGCAGGTTGTGAGGTTAGTTCGGGATCAGAAAGTGGTGCTGATGTGGAAAGAAGAGAATACAAAATAAAAGACCTGCCATATTCTAAAGAAAGAGTCATGATTGTCAAAGTTAATTTTCAAAAAGGAACAAGATATGACTCTTATAAAGATGAAAAGTGGACATATATTAAAGATTTTATTTAAATCATAATATTAGAACTACACAGGAGGGGTTACAAAGGTACAAATTTAAGTTAAATAAAGGAATGCTGAACTGGATGTGCATGGGGAGACCACACTGATTTCTTCTCTTCTTGGAAAGAGAAGCCAGCTGGACAGGACAGAACTGTCAAGTCCACAGAGAAGAAATTCTCTCTATCAGCTTTTCATAATTTTCAGAGTTGTAAAACAGTTTTCATAGAATTGCAATAGATATCCTGGAAAAGTGTACCAGAGGCCATGTAGTTTTCTACTCAAATACATATCTTTCCCTCTAATACCAATTTGAGATAAATCCTTCATCTTGGGAAGATTTGTCATTTCATAAAATGAGGATAATTTATCGAAAGAGTAAATTCCTTCCGGTTTTGTGTGTCTGACTTTGTAAAGTATGACTGATTCAGTAAAGTCAGTCCTAAGTGAAATGGAGAAGGTAATGAGAGGTCTTCCCTATCTGTGATTCCCATGCTGCCTCTGCCCATTACGACACTTGGTGACGAGTCTCATCCACCCAAATCAGGATTGAATGACCATCTTGGAACACAACGTGTAGTAAACATATTTTACATTGTAACATAGTGTGAGCAGGCAGATGTGCACGCGCATGATGCACTTGCGCACACACACACACACACACACACAAATGCACACTAAAATAAGTTACAAAGAAATCCTATCTTTATCAGATGCAGAATACAGTCTTATATTTTCTGTGACTCACTAAACATTCTAAGACCCACTAGTGAAGTGATTTTCAACTTATGTTGCATATTATAGTCAGCCAAGGAACTTTCAGAAATATAAATGCCTGGGGTCCCAATTCCAAAGGTCTAATCTAAATCTATGGTTTGTGGCCTGAGCATCTGTATTATCAAAGTCCCTCAGCTGACTTTCTGTGTAACCCACATGGAGAATGATTGCCCTACACAGATCTGCATCTCCCAAGTCCTTTTCCCTGCATGCCTGGCCTGTGTTAGGTGGCTAACAAGAGCGGTAGCTATGGGGTGCAGTAATCAGATAAACCAATCTTTGTTAATAAGATGAAACACTCATTTTGCCTTAAGATAATCTCATTGAATAATTTTAATTATTATAAATTTAGTCCTCTCACTGCCTGACAAAACCAAAATAAAATTATTCACCATTTGCTCTAAAATTAAAGAATTAATTATTCTTTTTTAAGCCACTCTTCTTACATCTGTAGCAGTTTTTATGATCCATTAATCAACCAAAACATGCTCCATGTGACCTCCTAAATTTACTGAGTCTTTGCATAATTTGAACTCAACATTGCATCAAGCTTGGAAGTTTATTTTTGAATCTTCCACCCGTCATCCTTGTGAAACGAAACCTCCTTATGTTCCCTCCTTACTTTTTCACCAGACAAATCATTTTATGCCTTTCTGCCTCCTCAGAGTCTCACAGTATTTGTCTTAGTTAGGTTTTCTCTCATTGCTGGGACAAAATACCCAACACCCCAAGTTAGGGGAAGAAAGGTTTATTTGGCTCACAGTTTGTAGAGATTTCAGTCCATAGTCAGCTGGGTCCGAGGCAGGGTGGCATGGCAGACAGGAAGAAGTCAGCAAGGTAAGCAAGGGATGCAAGCAAGCAGCTAACCAGCTTCTTCCTGTATCTTATATCTTGTCCAGGCTACCTGGCTTTATGGTGGGCAGTACTCCCACCCTTAATCCTAATACCCTTAATCCTAGCATCACATCCTTGATCCCAGCAGAACCATGCCAAACCAATCAGTGGACTAATATAGTAATCACACACTCTAGATCCAGCTACCTCTTACCACATGAGGCTTTGGAGGGACATCTAGACACAAACCATTACAGTATTGTTGGAGATGTTTACATTTTTAAAAGACATAAAACTGCTTTCAGAAGTTGTGTGATTTACTTTTATGTGTCTGGGCAGTAATGTTTTTATGGTGCATTACCTAGGTGCCTGGCCACTGTTCTTGGAACTGGATTATGAAGGTAACTGGGGCATTACTCTTCCTACCAAGTTGCTCACAGATTGAACAATAGACCCCCCCCCCCAAAAAAAAGCAGAGGTCATAAGATGTGGTAACTGCCAGACTGTGGTCTTGTTTCTGGTGTGAAGGAGCTAAAGGACTGTGGACTGAGTATCCTTGGAGCATCTGCAAAATCTTCCCAGGGAACCCATTAGGAGGGGGTGAGGCTCTGAGATGAGTGTGCTGGTCACACGCTCTGATAGAAAACATGTTTGAGTCCTGATATGGATTAACTGTCTGTGTCATTTTCTTTTTTTCCAATCTTCTATACCTAGTAAGGACTTTTTCTTCACCTACTGTGTTTTCTTCATGAAAACCGCACTTGAGTTCCAAGCAATTGTCTAATCTTATAATTTTAGATATTTTAAACCAACTGGAAATGTTTTTCCTGGCAGGGATCATGAGTTGTTAAAACGAGGACTATGACAGGATTAAGTGCTGGCAGACCAAAGAGTAATAAAGCTTGTCTCGATGAACATTTATTTAGGGATTTTAGACATTTCATAGACACTTTTAAATTCGCCTCAGAATTTAATTTCCCACAGAATATCTGTTTTAAGCATGGGTTTGATCTCAGAGAACTTGTCCTTTAGATATTGATTTGGGGTCATCTGACCAAGAGAATCATGACTGAATCCTGCCTTCTGAGCAACATAAATCAAATTACGACTGAAGATCAGTGAAAAGAAAAGGCAATATAACATTTACCTTGTCGCAGGCATAAAAACATAATCCACAAAGCCCTGGTAGCCCAGACCTAAGAAAGTAACCCGGCTCCACCTGCTCTCCCTTCTAGTCCCAAATAGCAGCTTGATGCTGCAGATCATACGCACCTTCTATGCTGACAGGCCAGGGACACTGCACTTTAGGACACTCTTAGTCAAGTCACTTGACCAGGAGGACCCTGTGGAATGGAGCGAGGGCGATCTGGAATGGTGCAGGGTTTTCTGCAGAGGAGATTCACTGCCCCGGAATCCTGTCTCCTCAACCACAGAATGAAGAAAATACCACCCAGGTGTGGGAATTTAGCACAAGAGGTAGAGCGCTTGCCTAGCAAGCGCAAGATCCCAAGTTCAATCCCCAGCACCAAACAAGCAAACAAACCAACCAACCAACCACCTACCTCATGGGCAGGCTGTTGTGATGACTATGTGCACATTAAAGTCTTTAGTATTGTCTGGTCACACAGTAAAAGTTTATATATATATATAAACTTTCTGTTTTATATATATATAAAGTTTCTGTTATGATCATTAATATAATTACTTTTAAAAACATATTTACTTAGCTAATAAGGACTCAAGTTTTTCCTAGGCTCTGTTACCAAAGAATTAAAAGAGATATGATCCTACTTTCAAGATGCACAGTCTTGGGGCATAAGAAAATACATATATAAACAATTGGAAATTAATGTGTAGAGTGATAGTATGGTACCACTGTATACTGGCAAACGCTGAACAACCTGTGATGCAATCTAGGGGAAAATGTGTCTACGTATATATATTACTGAATTTTATTGACATAAGTGAGATATGTGGCACACAACTTACAAATAATTATAAAATATGCAATGCTTGTATTGCAAATTTCATGTAATCGACTGATCCTCAAAGACATGCTTTCATTAATTTGATTGATCTTTTGTAACCAGAGCCAATTTCTGGTAATAATTGACAAAGGACTATATTTCTGATATGAATGCTCATTAATATTTTATGTACATGAGCAAATAAGATGAAAGTGGAACAATGAAGATATATATTGAAAGTTCACTCATTCATCAATTATGTGTGACTTCGTGGTTGAAATGGATAATGTTTTTATAATAAGAGAAGAATAAAAATTTCCTCAGTTTTTGGTACCACTTTTGACATAACAGCCATGACACACTTTTAAATTTAATCTGCGTGGTTAAACTGCTTTCTAGTCTGGATCAAGGGTTTTCAGACTACAACCAAAGGTACCCCACAACGTTAACCCACCTTAACTCTATAAAAACATGTTTTATTGCAATGATAGTATGCCTGTTTGTTTCCATGTTGCCTATAGTATGAGGTACAGCTGCACAGTTGAGAAGCCGTGCCAGGGATCACCTATAAAATGTAAAATATTTACCATCTGGCCCTTTACAGAAAAAGATTACTGATCTCTGGTCTAGACAATCAGCAAAACAATGAATCAAAATGTGTTCTGTTACATGAGCTGGTTTCATGCCCTATCTCAAGCTACCTGCATGACCTCACTGATTGTAGAGTTGGGAAGAGAGGCACAGTAACTCAGGTCATATAGTATTTCCACTTATAATTGACATCAATGGTCACAAGAACACAGATAACAGTAATTATAGTAAATAATTAGAAGTGATGAGCTTTAGAATATATTTAATTTTAAATTTATATAATTTATCTTATATCTATTTAATAATTTATCTTGTAATTTTAGATTTATATAATTTATCTTTTAATAATAATGGTTAGGCTTAACCAATGGCTTGCAAAATTCCTAAGCACTTGATAACTGACTCTCAGGATCAAGAGTGAGCTGGCTCTAGCTCACCATTACGAAAAGCACCCTCATGTCCAAGGAGCTCCTGCTTCAAAGCAGAAGGCGGCCTAGTTCGTGAGTAGTGCTGCATTTGTTTGGTTAGTAATCAGGAAATTCTTCAAAACGGAAATGACAGCGGGTCTTGAGGATTTAGCCCAAGTGGTAGAGCACTTGGATAGCAAGTGCAGGTCCCTGAGTTTGATCCCCAGTACCACCGCCCCACACTGCTAAAAAAGAAAAAGTCAGAAAGAAGGCAATGATAGGGGAATCTTGAAGAACACGTAGGGGTCAGAGTGAATGATCTGTTTTTCACAAATATTTTTGAGACGTTGTGTGCACTGGTTCAGAGCTGGAGATACGAAGCTGAGTAAGACATGTAAGCCTTGCTTTTAGAGCTCATAGTAAAGAGCAGTGAGGGCCAGTCCTGTCTCGCGCTCCTACTAAGACCTACACCATGGACTTGATAGTCAATGGGTTATCTCAAACAAATAATTCTACAGAAAACCATTAAATACCACAATAGGAACATGTTGAAATGTTATGGGAACATAGAATATGAAGAATTCAATTTTCTGGGAAAATTGAGAAGGGCTTTCACAGAACCCTGTAGGTCTCATTCCACATGCACATGTCATTCTTTTTTTCCAAACTAATTATTTTACTGCTTCTTACAAGGCTATGTGCTTCTCATCTTTCTTAACTTTTATTCTTCCTTTGACTTGTCCGCTCTCACTCCTCCTGCTTGTCCAAATTTGAGCCAAATCTGACCTCCTTCCAGGAGCTTTCACTGACTCCGGGCCATGATGCTGTGTGTTCCCTCTAACATCCTGCAGCATTTTCTCCCTATAAAATGTGCTTTAGAATTTTTAAATTATTAGCTATGTGCATTAGTGCGAGGTGGGCTGAGCACACTGTAACAAGAGTGACGGGAGAGTCAACAGGTCTCAGAATTCTATGGACTTCTTATGTATGATTGTTTGCCAAGAAAATCAGTAAATTTTTTCAAGTTCACGAGTTCTCAGTTTTAGTGACAGGATATGAATTAAAAAGTTCAAGATGTAAAGTATTTTTTACAAAAGCATCTGAGGCCAGGAGAAAGTTGAATGTTGTGGTAGGAAAAATGGTGGCCCTAGTTTCAAATGGACAGGTAGGAATTCCTGTTCTGTCATATCTTAGTGGTATATCCTTTGTTTATTTGCTTGCTTGCGACAGGCTGGCCTGGAACTCACTTTTTAGTTCATGCCATCCTCCTGCCTTGGCCTCCTGAGTGCTGCTAGGATTACAGGCATGCGCCACCACACCCAGCTCTTAGCTCTTAGTGGTATATCCTCTAATGAGCATTTAACCATTTTTTTTTAGACTTTTATTCTTTTATCTGGCAGCAGAGGATGTTACACCTATCTCCTATGGCTGTTGTGAGGATTACTAGATCATGAGATTATGGACTGAATATTACATATTTTTCTGTCCGTAATGCTTGGAACTAATTTAACTTGCAATATGCATTTATTAAAAGAATGATTGACTCAGTTATGATTGAAAATTATTTAGAAATGTCACTATTTCCCACTGCAGTGGAATAGATACATAGACATTTTCTCCATTCATTTGGTCAAAGTAACTACATGCATTTAAAACTGATGAAGGAAATGTATTAAACCGTTAAAAGAAGAAGTGAAATTAAGCACTCAGTGGATGTACCATGATCTCATTCCTTCCTGTGGTCACTCACTTTAGCTATGTCTGTAATGTTTCCTAAGGTCTCAGTACGTTTCAGTTTTCCATTCTTTGGGGATCTTGTCCTTTTGAAGTTGTCTGTGTTTGCAGAATTGCCAAGTTGCATGTCAATATGAATATCTTGAGGTGAGGAATGGGGGAAGGGAGAGGTATAATGTCATCTATGCAGGCTCTTACGGGAATTATTATGTATGAGAAACAGAAAGATGTATCAAAAGCATTAATTATAGGAAATGAGACCTGTTACACATTCTTCTCAACATCTTTGAATTAATGTCATCTTTTGACAACTGACACCTATTTATGATCCAGGGCTAGGATAAGTCACATTACCATGTGAAATAGGGAGACTGATGGCCCCCCAAACCATACACATCTAATCACCAAAACCCACAACTACAGTAAGTTTCATCGCAAAAAGGACTGTGTAGATGTGATTAGAGTAGGGATCTCAACATAAGGAGAGTATTCCAGGTTAGACAGGTGGTCCGGTATAATCACAAGGTCTTTAACAGACAGAAGAAAGAGGGAGAAGAGTCAGAGACAGAGAAGTAAGCATGGAAGTTGGGACCATAGCGATAAGGCTACTGAAGGAGGGGTTAAAGTCCAAGAAATGTAGGGGCCTGTTTCAAAACCATGAAGTCTATGATAATTTGTTACATAGCCACATAACACTAATACATCAAACATACTTCGCTCCTGTCCAGTGAATCACAATGACCTTGCTGTCTGGCCTACCAAGCTCCCACTCTTCTGCTTTGTCTTCTAGGACCGCTATCATCCAGTCCACCTCTCTATCTGAACTAGTTACGTCTTCTAGTCATATTGGTGTCAAGACCGTCCCGCTAAACTCCCCTGAGACACAATAGGTGAATGCACATACTTGCATACGTGAACACACATCTGCTGCTCCTGAATAGTCAGGTTCCCCCCTCTGTCCTAATAATCAAATTCTACCAATTTTTCCAACTTCATAGCTTTTCCAAAATGGTTTGCCTATTTCCACACTTACTAATTGCTCCTAGTACCAAACATTTATAACCAGTTGCATGCAGTTTCATATTTGATAACTAGAAGAAGTCTAGGACATACATTTGATTTTTGTCCTACAACTCTTTTGGTACTGAACCAGACGAATAATCAAACCCAAAACACTTGTTACCCTAATCATTCTACTGGATGTGTTGAGCTGTTAAGCTTTGATTTGGGTTCCTTAGTGAGCCCCAGAGCCTATGAAACTACTACAGATTCAGGTACCATCAGATCACAAAAATAAGAACTGTGGCTTCTGAGGAACTTGGAACTCAGTGTAACTCTTAATGGGCTGCGAGTGTCTGTCTAGTGATAGACTCCATACCTAACACGGTCTTTAATTTACCTAATAGCGTGAAAGTCCAAGGTCGTGTGTCAATTTTGTGTAGTCTGTGTTACCAAAAATATTTGTTCTCTTTTCTGTCTGACTTGATTGCATCAGACTTGCTAGCTCTCTAAAATGTAGTGGTAATTTTAGTCCAGTTTAGTGCTGACTTGCAAAATAGCACTAACTGTTGTTGGTTCTTTAACTAGTACCTTCTTTATTTGGAACTATATTCTCTATATACTCTCTGAGTCTCTCTCTCTCTCTCCGCTCTCTCTCTCTCTCTCTCTCTCTCTCTCTCAGTCAGTGTCATGTTTTGTGTTTGTTTTACAGTGTTTCCCTGAAACATACGCAGGTGTGAGGCAGGAACCTAATATTTTACCACTAATGGACAAATCCTCGTATTAGTGCTATTTTCCAATAGAGTAAAAATACATGCAGCGGAGGCAACCCCAATACTTTTCCCTGCTGACTGTACCAAAATTATTACAGAAACCACTTCTCCCATGTGACTTATAGTCTCTTTTTTGCTAAACTTCAGCTATCACCAGCTATCCTGCCACCTCTAAAAAGGGAAGTCACTGCCTTTTATGGTGGATCAGGACTTTCCAGCTCTGCTTTGACCTGATTACGTTATCTGTCTTCAAAAGGGATGTACAAGGCAAGTCCAATTTCCATGAACAATAAACAAATAAGCAAGACTGTAGTGAAAATTCCATGTCTGTGTCCTGAAGCAGAAATAGCTTTTGCTGATTCCTGCATTGCATACTCAAGAGAATGCAACCTGACTTGAAATGAAAGTTTTTTCAAAAATTGAAGAAAATATAATGCAACACTCCTAAGGAGAATATTCTAAAGATTAAGAAAATTCTATCATTCACACATAGCAAGCTGGGTGTGGTGATGCATGCCTATAATCCCAACACTAGGGAGGCCGAGGCAGGAGGACTGTGCAGGATTGCCGGCCTGCACTCCCTAATGAGCTAAAGGTCAGCCCGTATTAAGTAGGAAGACCCTGTCTCAGAAAAAAAAAATACAGCACAATTAATTATCATGTTGGACAGTGGAAGAAGCCCACTATAAGATCCGGATCTTTTCTGGTTCCTACTCCATTCCACACTCAATATCACTACCAAAGTAATTTTTCAAGAGTATCCATCAGTCCAGCCAGCTCTGTGTTTACTGCCTTCTTGGAAGCCCATTGCCCACATTTTGCTGAAAATGTCAGAACTGGACCCTGCCTACTTCTGCAGGCTCAGGTCCTGCACACGTCCCAGTGACACTCCACTTCCTCAAGGTGCCCAAAGCTCTGTGCTCTTTCACGCCTCCACCCCATTGTTCCTGTTACATCCTCTCCGTGTCTGCCTGGCAAATGGCATTTCCTAGTTATTGTTCAGAATCCAAATGTTCTTATCTGTAACCTGTGGAACACGGAAAGACTAGGACTCTCACGAATGCCATTAGCATAGAATGGATAAATTGTATATTCACACCGCAGACTGTATTATATAACAAAAAAAAATAGAACAGAGAGCAACTACATACAGTAGTATGAACTCTCACAAAGAATGTTTAATAAAACAAACCAGGTAAAAAATGCACACTATATAATTTACTTTGCACAAAGTTCAAAAAGTAGGCACAACTAATCTTTGGTGTTAGAATCCAGGATAGCGGTTGCCCTTGAGGAAGAGAGTAGCAGGAAGCAGGCAATATGGAGAGTTCTGGGATGCTGGGAGTGCTCTGGTCCTTGATCTGAGTACTAATTATGACTTAAAAATATAAAAATTTCAGAATTTTATTTTAATGGTACGTTTTAGATGTACATAGTGATAACATTCATCATAGGGGATTTGTACCTGTACATGACATATCTTGTTGCTTCTTTTTTTCCCATTCCCCTCCCTTCCCTTCACCCCCCCTTCCTTATTTACAAAAGCGTTTCTAGTTTTTTCTTCCATTTCTTATTTCTCTTGTCCCTCTGTTCCTTTCCCCCTCTCCCTCCATTTTTCCCTTTCCCATTAGGACACTTTCTTCCCTTTCCCAATATAATGCCTTTTAGTCTTTATTTACACTTTCAGTTTTTCACACCAGAGAAACGATGCAGTATTTAAACATGTGTGTCCGATTTATTTCACTTAAGAGTATGGTCTCAAGATAAATGGGTGCATCCAGAAATTTTTACATATATCATATTGATTCACTTACTTTTAGGTGTGTTTTTTTTTTCAAGTTTCATAGCTTCACATTTTAAAAGTTTAAAGACTTGAGAGATGTTTCTAGAACTGGCAGAAAACTGACTGTATTAGGAAGAGGCATATTGTAGGAAAAGGAGCCAACAGAAAACCACCACCAGAACAGTATATTTCTTCCACCAGGAAAGAAAAAGTTTGTTGTGAGATTGCTCATTGTTCCAATCAGGTAGATGTGGAAATGCCAAAGGGAAACAGGAGCAGAATATTCTAATCTCATAACCATCTACGGTGTTAATTTGCATTAGAAATGTGAATAAAAAAATAAAATAGTTTAATGATAACTATCCTATATCAACATGTGTAAGTTTAGAAATAAAACAAAACTTTCTACGAAAACTTGAAGGACTGGACTACGGTGACTTAAACTCCATAGTTTTAACTCTTTTTATTATTTTAAATTCAATAGGAAGAAAACCCCTAGAAACTTTATGGCAGGCATTATACAAGGTTAAGTATACGAAATAAGTATAACATAGACATTATCTGTGAAAATTTGCAACCCGGTTGTATGAGGGTAACTTCACCTTAAAGTTTTAAATTTGAAACATTAAATCATAAATGCAAAATAATGTGATGCACACAATCCGTCCAGTTTTAAATTCTTCTTAAAATATATGTATTCATTTTTTAAGCAAATACACAGAATGATAAATTGAAGATCCCAGCCAGAAAATTAATATTAAATTTAAAGAAGGCGGGAGAATATCTTGCAGGTCCTGGCAGAAGCAAATGCAAAGCTGTCCTGGAGGGATGGTCCCATAAACGTGTCTCGGGAAAAGTGAAATTCACAGCAAAGATGAGCTCAAAAATTTAAAAACATTCCAAAATACTCAAGGAAAAAAATGTATCATGACAGAGTGGGAAAACCTCAGTGATTAGACCTCCTATAGAATTCATTAATTAAGTGCTTTTAGGTATGAAAAGGTACATTTATTTAGAAGAAAAAAATCACACCATATCCATTGCCGTGGAGATCCAGAGACAGTGATTCTGCCTCTCTCTTTTTATTTTAATAGATTTTTATTAAAATTTATCCAAAATTACACAAACTTACAGGCCGTTACACAAGCTTACAGAGCACAATAAATTGTACCTTCTGCTTATGACATTGAGCAATGTAAACAACCACCTACATAGAGCAGTAAGTCACAACTATATAAAGTTACTATAGTATCCAGTGTACGTGTTACTGATCTGCGTCTCTTTAGGTGATGGAATGAGTTTTCACTGCAAATTGGCTTCCCCTCCCCTCTCAGGACACTGCCACTTCCAACAATAACCAGATGGGCCAGTGCTTGTGAGTGGCTCTGGCACTTATGCTTGCTTAGCTTCATGGGAAATTTGTCTCCTCCCTGAATTTTTGTGTTTTTAATAGCTAAGTGTTCCCACTAATACAAATGTCCATTGGCTCCTTTAATTGTACTTGTGACTAACACTTGGGAAATGGCAGAAATGAGCCTCTAGCAAGATATTTCTCAATGTGTTTTCCTGAATGTTTGTGTAATTAACTAGAAAATCATTTATTTGATGTCACATTCCAGCTCTCTCCTCATGGTCTGTCTTCTAAATTAGTAGTTCCCCAACACGGCTCTCTATATCAGAATCATCTCCAGAGCTCTTTACAAATACGAATTATTGGTTCTAATTCCTAAGTTAGAATTCCCCCAAAGTGGGGATTATAAACCTGTATTTTTATCCACCTCTACTTGTGATTCTTATGTGGTCAGTTCAGCACCAAGCTAAGACTAGTATTTGGAAACAAATGGTTTAATGAATTGAAGACCAGGGGCTGGGGATTTAGCTTAGTGGTAGAGCACTTGCCTAGCAAACGCAAGACCCTGAGTTCGATTCCCAGCACCAAAAAAGAAAAAGAACTGAAGACTAGTGTTAAGCCTGGATATTTAAAGATCAAACATGAATTTTCAAAACTTGTAATTTTAGTGTGTTTAATCTTCTTTATTTTATTTGTTATTAGTACATGTTTGTAGGCTATGATTATATTTATTGTGTGGAGTCGTTACATGTACATAATACATCTTAATTCTGCTTCCTTTTTTTTTTTCTTGTCTCCCATCCCTCTGCTCCATCCCTGCTCCTTCAAAAACTTGGTGTCCTTCCCATTTGCAAAAGCTCTATTTTCATCATTTTTTCCTTCAATTCTTTTCTGAAATCCCCTTTTCCTCCTCTCCATCACCCTTCCCTCCATTTCTTGTTCCCTCATCTATCTGAAAAAGGCCTCCCTATTTTCTATTTGTAGACTTCCCAGAGAATTTAAATGATGGAAATTTTCAAAAAACTATATTAAGTAAATACATTTAAAATGATTAAAGGCAAAAAAATTTTAAATCAATTCTATAAGAAAAATGCAAGTCATTTGGAAAACAGCAAAAGAGAACTGTAAATAATACATGAAATAAAAGTTAATTTAATTCATTTTAAGTTTATTACTACATGTTTGCAGTACATGAAGGTTACATTCATCCTCATGTCCTTAACATATCTTAATTCTTCTTTTTCCCTTTCCATTCCTCACTCGCCTTCTTCCTTCCATCTCTAGATCCCCTCCCCCCATTTTCTTTATTACTGTTATTATTGTTTTTTTAGTTCATGTTTGTGACATATAATGATTATATTCATTATGGATATTTGGTATATGTACTTGACACACCTTACCCTCGGTCTCTTGGACCCATTCTCATTTACAAAAAGATCTTTCATCAATCTTGTATTTTGCTCTTTGTTTGTACTTTGCATTACTCAACTAAGACAAACAAGATGATATTTAACTTTGTGCACCTATTTTATTTCACTTAACATTATGCTTTCCAGATGAATCCATTTATCTACAAATGTCTCAAATCTATCCTTCTTTATAGCTGAGTAGTATTCCATTATCCACAGTAATCACATTATCTTTATCCATTCATCTGTTGATACACATATAGGCTGTTTCTAGGATTTACTTATTATGAATTATTCTGCTATAAATGTTGGTATGCATGTATTGTTGTAATATGGTGTCTTTAGCTGTCTTGGGAAGATATTTAGAAGGAGAATAGTAGGTAAAATGGAATTTCTAATTTTAATTCTTTGAGAAATCTCCATATGGATTTCATAATGGTTGTACTAGTTTACATTCCCACCAACAGTGTAGAAGGACTCCTTTTTCACCACAGCCACACCAAAATTCATTATTATTTGATTTCTTAATAATGACCATTCTTTCTGGTGTAAGATAAAATCAGTGTTGTTTTAATTTGCATCTCTCTGGTGGACAGAGATACTGAACATTTTTTCATGTTTATTGATAATTTGTATTTCTTCTGAAAAGTGTCTATTCATTTCACTTGACTTTTATAATTGGGTCTTTATTTGGAGGACTCTGATTTATTTGAGTTCTTTATATATTTTAGATATTAGTCCTCTGTTGAAGGAAAAGCTGGCAAAATATTTTTCTCATTCTGTAGGTTGTCTTTTCACCCTGTTGATTATTTCCTGCGCTGTGCTTTTAAAGTAATCTAATCTCATTTGTTGAGTCTTTTTTCTGGGGGGTGGTGCTGGGGATTGAACTCAGGGCCTCGAACTTGCTAAGCAAGCACTCTAACTAATGAGATAAATTCCCAGCCCTTCACTTGTTGAGTCCTGTTATTTCTTGTACAATTTGAGTTCTGTTCAGAAAGTCCTTGCCTACACCTGTGACTCCAAGAGTTTTTCCTGATATATCTCCCAGTAGATTGTTTCTGTTTTAATACTTAGACTCTTGTTAAATTTTGATTTTAGTTTAGTATCTGGTGAGAGATATGAGTCCAGCTTTCATCTTAATGGATAGGCAGTTTTCCCAGTGTAATTTGCTAAAGAAGCTATCTGTCCTCCAAAACATGCCTATAATAAGCCATTTTTATCACTGTAGCTTTGTAGTGTAACTTGAAGTCAGGTATTGTGATGCTTTGAGCTTTTGTTCTTATTGTCTGGGATTACATTCCATAGGAATTTTAGGGTTGTTTTCTCTAGTTCTGTGAGGAGTGCTGTAGGTATTTTGATTGAGATGACATTAAATATGTGTAGTGGTTTTGGAAGTATGGCCATTTTGACAACACTGGTTCTGCCTATCCAAAAGAGAATGCATTTCCATTTTCTGATGTCCTCTTCAGTTTCCTTTTCAGAGAACTGTAGTGCTCATTGCAGAGATTTTCACTGCCTTGGTTAGGTTAGTTCCTAGGTATTTAATTTTTCTTGATGCTATTACAAATGCTATTGTTTTCCTAATTATTTTTTCTAGGTGAGTTCATTATTAATGTACAGGAGTGCTCCTGATTGTCGTGTATTGATTATGTACCCTGCTGCATTGCTGAAATTGGTTAGCAATTCTAAGAGTTGTTTGGCAGAATTTTGTGGAGTCTTCTTTGTAGAGGATCCTGTCATCTGCAAATAATGATAATTTGACTTCTTCCTTTCCTATACATATCCCTTTTATTCCTTTCCTGTACATACATTTTTTTGTTTCTTTGAGGAGTATTGGTGTTATAACGTCTTTAAAGGTCTTGTAGAATTCAGCAGTGAATCTATCCAGAACTGGGCTTTTTTTAGTTGGTATTTTTATTTTATTACTGTCTCGATTTCAGTGCTGGTTAGTTTTTTTTTGTTTGTTTGTTTGTTTGTTTTTTTGAGCCAGACATTGAACTCAGGGCCTTGTACTTGTTAGGCAAGCACTCTAACCACCAAGCTAAATCCCAAGCCCATTGTGTGCTGGTTGTTGGATTCTTGTCTTATTACTCATTATAGAAGAAACTCTTTCATCTTTTCCCCATTTAATATGATGTTGACCATTGGTTTTTCATAAGTGACTTTTATCAGATTCAGGCAAGGTCCTTCTGTACCTAGCAGTGTTTTGGTGGTAAGAAGAAGTAGCATTTTATGGGACATTATACTTGTATGTATTTTATCCTTCAAAAAGAGACGATCACAGCATGCTGGAGTGGACTGGAATGAGAAACTGCTGCAGTCTTGTGAGGGAGAAATCTCAGGGGGAGGGAGCAGGTGGGAAGGCCCGATACTATCTAAATCTCCTTTGTAGATGGGAACTAACACAGCTAAAAACTTTGACTTTGAGGTTACAAGAAACGTGGCAGAAGAAATCCAACCTATCTTTAGGTCACTTTAGAAACTACTCTGCTGCAATTGCTGTGATAATGTCCCATTTCCTAGTTCTCCAGGGTCCCTTACTAAAATACAATGGTGATGTCAGCTGCTCACATGACTAGATTAAAATGTCCAGTCTGGGAAGCTGGGAAGCTAAGGAGATATTGTCCTCATCATAGCTAAGCCAGTGAGTGAGAAAGCAAGCCCTCTCAAATCTCTGCAGATACAGGAGTCACAAAAGATTTCTGAGTTTTAAGTTACTAATTGTTTTCAGAGATGAGTGGATGGGAGCTGCCTCCTTAGGAGTCCTTAAACTGATGGTTGATAGTCTCCCCCCAACAAAGTATGTCTTGTTTGAAAGATTACCAAATTTGTCTGAGTTAATATATTTGAATTATGCAACTGAGTAAGTATAGTGGATTCTAAAGCAGAATGATAATATTGTGTCAATGTGATTCTTCTTCTATGGACACCTCACAATATTCACTTCTCATAAACTTCATTTAAAAAGGACAACCAGGAGCATCATTATTTAAAAACCAGTTAGATACTGTTGTTGGGATCATTTCCTGTATGTTCATCTTTCTAGACAAGGAAAGTTAATGATTGGCCTGCAGATTTGTGAGGATAACAAATGGTATCTCTGAACGCCTTCAATTGCTTTTGTGAATAGCCCGATTTCCTCCTTTGAGAAGTATATCTAAATGACTTGTATTTAATTGGAAAATTGTTCCATTCTTGGCAATTAAGACAAAGGTCACATATTTTTGATTAAACAAAAATGCCCTTAGTACAAAGGAAGTTAGTACTAAGAAAATGTTTTGTTCTGCTTTTCATAATCCAGTTTTCCTAGAATTGGATTATGGAAGGTCTTGCAACTAAGGAAGGAAATAATCTAATTGTTCTGATAGATGAACCCAGATCTAGGCAGTTGAAGAAAGTTAAACGCCCTAGAAACAGTCACAGACACTGGTGACAGTGGTCTGCTATGGCCTGGATCTAAACTCTCCCTTCAAAGTCTCACATGTTCAGAGGTGGGGAAAGGATTTGATGAGAAGGGCTCTAACCTCATCAGCAGATTAATCCTTGGTGGATTTACACTTCGATAGTATTTTGGGAGGCGAAAAAGAAGGTGGGGCCTGGTTGAAGGGAGTGGGTCATAGCACTGTGAACTGGGGGAGGCGCTGTATCTTGTCCCAGTCCCCTTTCTCTCTGGCTTCCCCTTTCCCCCTGCTTCCTGGCTGCTGTGAGGTGAGTGGCTTTCCTCTGTCACACTCCTCTGCCATGATGTTCCTGCCTCAGCACCATCCTGAAGCTATGGAGCCAGGTACACAGAGCGAAACCTCTGAAACAGTGAACCTCTAAATTATCACATTGACAAAAGCTAGCACGAGGTCCATTTCATAACATTCTTTAGCTCTTCTTTGGCTCATCTGATCTGCCAAAATGTAAGCACTACTAGTCTTTTTTTCCCTAAAAACACTCGACCAGGTAACTAGAATACTTAGTGGTATGGAGAGACATTGTACATGTGAAAATACATCAAATTTTGCACCAAGCCCACTGATGTTTCCTAACGTTCTAATTTTCCACACCTCCCTGGTGTTTCTTCTTCCGGGAATGTCCTCTCTTTTCACCCTCACTCTTTACGAACTTCTAACTCACGCTTCAGGACTCATTCCAAAGGGTGCCTGTGTCACCTCCTGAGGGAGCCTCTAGCTACTACCTAACGTTCGCACTTACTGGAGAATTTTGTTGCTGTGGTGATTATTGGAGCTTTACTTCGAGACTGGAATTTCTTAGAGTATAATTCTTGGGCCAGTGGCATCAGAATTCCTGAAGGTAGGGGGAAGGTTTTTATTAAAATGCATTTTCCTGAGGCCCCATTTACACATTCTCAATCAGAATCTCTGAGATCTTAGGTGATTAAATCTCAGTGATACAAATTTTTGATGAGCTTTTTGATGAGATTGTTCTGAAACTTTTAGAACGAATGCAACTCAGTATAAGGAAATAAAGTCAACATTGTATTCACTTGTATGTCCGTAGATTGTAGTATATAACCAAACATTCAGTTTGTACTTAACCGATGTCAAACAAACACCAGACGGGTTCAGCATTCTTAATTTTTCTTTTACTTTTTTGTTTAGTTAACAAGTATTTCTTCATTTGATTCAAAAAGTATTTATTAAGCACTTACTGTGCCATAGTTGGCGTATATAATGTCTTCCTAAGGCCCAGGTAGTAAAACAGCACCCTGGCTTGGTACTCTTTCGAGGTAGCAGAGCCTCTGAGAAATGGAGCCTGGGGAGATGTCTCGGGATTACTGGGGGTCTGGCTGGGTAAAGTACTGTAGCTGCTCAGTCTCTTTCTCATTTGCTTTCTGGCCATTCAGTGAGTGGTTTTGCTTCTCTGTGTGATTCTGCCACTTTGGCACAGGCCCCAAAGCAATAGGGATAATTGATCATGGACCAAAGCCTATAAAACTTTGAGTCAAAAAACCTTTTCTTTTTATAAATTATAAAAAATTTATATAAACTAAAATTTTTATAAACTAATTTATAAAAAGAAACCATAGCTTTAGGATGGTTTCTTATAGTAACAGAAAGTTGACTAACACATGTGACCTAAGCCAAGTATTCTTCTAGAAACCGTGTGTACCAACACATGTGTACCAACTCCCCACAAGGGATCTAATCACTATGTACTGCAAACACATATTAATGAAAACAGAAACTGAAAAACAACAAAAACAAGGTAGGAGGGGAACATAGGAATCTACTACCTGACAGCGTACTATTATACAAGACAATTTGTGTATGATACCATAGTTAACTCTGCCATGGATTCTAAAAAGTATTAATGTCTCCATGTCCAGATGAAGAAATTGAGCCTTAAAAAGTTTAATTTCCTAGGACAATAAAGTTATCAGTGTTAGAGTCAGAATCTGAGTTTAATTCCAATAAGCTCTGAGATCCAAGTTTTCCTCTGCACAGTCATAGAGCCTTGTTCTTCGTCTTCATTCGTTGTCCTCTCACATCTCCTTATTTGGGTGTATGATTTGTGTGTTCTGCAGTGGCAGACTGTGTCTTTAAGAGAACAGAGTTAATGAATACTGATTTGAACCAGAAGGAGCACACAGCAATGTCCCCTGAGGATTGCATAATGTAGCTGAGTGGAAACAGGCGTATTGGAGAACTTTGATGAACATTTGAGGAAACTGGAAAAGTTTAGCAAACAGATTATTCTGATTTGAATGAGTTCCCAAAAGTGAAGAAAATGAGCCTCTGACATCAGGATCTCCCAAGAACTAAAGTAGTTTAGCCTTAGAACATTCTTCCAAGAGCAGAGATGTTTGTTCCCGTATTTCCAGAAACACAGAGGGAGGGATTATGCAGTTTACCACAAGTAAAGCTGCCTTTGGGACTGTGTCCTCTCATGGACATTTTTAGCACTTCCTCCAGTTGGGGCCAAGAGTACATGGCAAGATCCAGGTGGCCTGTCTGAAGAGCTCCATGACTCACTGCTGTGCCCTCAGCAGTCCCCCAGCTGCTTCTCCCGCTGCTCCATCCACATCCTTGATTTGCATCATTAGCTACCTCATTCGAGAAGTCTGGAGTCGTCAGACTCTCAGGCTCCTACACCACTTTCTTTGAATTGCATCATAGCATCAGATCAAGGAGAAAACAGTATCTATTCCAGTAAGACAAGTCCATTCTGCTGCTATAGAATGTTATCGCAAGTAGCTCGCGGCCTGCTGGTAGGCAGGGCAAAGCCGTCCTTGGGGGTAAGATGATGATAATGGCCTTCCTGAACCAGGTCTTCCACTTTAAAATTCCTTGATATTTTCTACTGCAAATACGTTTGTTTCACTATTGCACTGTGTTCTTAAACCGGCGCCTACGTTTTACACCAGTTAGAAATATTCTATGGTAGAAACTAGTATGCTATTCTCTGATTATAGCCTCCTCTTACATCAACTCCCTTATTCCTAAGACATCATTTTAAATCCCTTTGTAAAACTGCCACCCTTTTATCTCCATATGCCACCCCTGATTTGGACTCATTTCTTTATTCATGCAAACCTTACCTGTGCTGCATTATTTTATCCATTTCATCCTCGGAATCTCCAACATTTCAGCTCTTTTTCTCCTTACTTGTCCAACTTGCAAGTATCATACATTTGTACCACCCAACTATCTGCCTTCTCGATTTCTACAACCACTTATTAAACTATTGAGACACACACAAAATTGCGTACATTAGTAATTTTGGAGCTGGGTATTCATCACCACTTCTGTGTGTGTGTGTGTGTGTGTGTGTGTGTGTGTGTGTGTGTGTGTGACCCTGATAAGCTTCCTTTCCCACTCCTGATGGTAGACACTGCAAATGATCGATACTGCCTCTGCACATATTTGCTGCACATGTGGCCTTTTTAATAACAGTGATTCTAGAGCCCATCAGACAGACTCTCTCCAACTCAGTTCCTTTCTCATCTATTGCCCACTTTTAAGTTTCTTCATTCATTGTTATCTCCTTAAAAGAAGTTCTGGTCTTCTTATCCAGAAAAAAAATTCTCTTCTCTCTTCCGGTCTCTATTTCTGTTCAACTCTTCCAGGAGTTTACCCCATAAATTACTGCATTTCTCTTCTACATTCAGCCTTTCTGTCTAATATCTCCCTTTCTAAAGTTAACAAAAACTAAATTAAAATTTAAAAACCTCCTTTACCATGCTTATTTAGTAAACACAAATAAAAGCATTTCTTTTGTGTTAGGCACAGTTCCAAGTGTTTCACTGCTCCTTTAAAGCTCTAATAACATATTAATTATTACCTTTTGAAGTTTGTATGTGATAAACCCAAGACAGTGAGAAGTCTGATGATCTTCTCAAAGTCGCTGGCATGTCAATGGTCCACCTGGGGACTGGACCTGGGAAGTCTGGCCCAGGAGGCCGCCAGGTTGCTCTGTGTTCTCTCTTCGTCATCCTACCTCCTCCTTTTACTTCTCAAACAAGGTATTCAAAGAGTAGCCATTGCTTTCACTTTCCACACTGTGGACTATCTTCTGCTTCTGGAGTCGCTGAAGTTGTTGTTAAAAGTCACCAATGACTAACTTCCTGATTGCTCAATTCAGGGGACATGTTTTCACCTTCCTTTTTTCCCTTCCTTTCCTCTTTCTCTCTCTCTCTCTCCTCCTTTTCTTTCATGAGTGCACAGAATGTCTCAGTCATAATCCTTGATTTGTGACATTCATCATTGCTCCAGTCAAGTTTCACTTTCCTTTAGTTAGTTTTTAATGATAAATTATTGTTAAAATATTCCTGTGAGGTAAAAGTTAAGGCCTCAAAAATAATACATATCCTAGTATGCTGAACCCCTCCATCCTATCCCCTTACTCCCTCCACCCAAATAAATCTTTGTAAATGCTATGTTCACCATTTCTTTCTTTAGTTTTGAATAGTGCTTTTGTTTTAAAATTAGTGCCTTGGAATCATTCTTTTCACTTAATGTTACATTGTGAAGATTCACCTATATTGTTGCATGTCAACTGCTATTATTAAATTTTTACCACTATATAACAGACTATTTTCTGAATATGACACTGTTCATTTATTCATTGCCCTGCTGATTGGCACTTGAGTAACAAACTTTAGGCGTTTTATTAATACTCAGGTGTTCAGCGATATTTCCTGACATCTTCCTTTCTAAAAATCATTTCTCCTCTTTTGCTTTCTTTACACTCTCCTCTATCCAATCATTCTTCACAGACCCCTGTACTATTAATCTTTCTCCTCCTGTCACTTAAATATTGGTGCTACTCAAAGTTTTGTCATTAGTTCTCTCAACTTCTGTGTTGTAAGTATCCCCAAGGCATCCACAGAAAGCAGAAGTCCGTGGTGTCCCTGGCCTTGGCCTGAGAATTTCTGAGCCTCCAGTTTAATCCTCTGTGCCTTCCTAAAGTTAAGAGTCTTCTATCAATTCCCTCCCAGAACAACCTCAGCTTTCTCACGTGTAAATTGGAGGAAGCAATAATAGTCACCTTTTGGTAATGAGAATGTTGAAGGAGGCAGCCTGTAAAGTATGGAGTACAGCTTCTAGAGCAAGGAAAAGCTGGGCAAATGAAAACTATTGTTATTCCTAATGTTCTGTAGTTTAACAAATGTATTAATTTCTCAGATTTTCCTTAATACAGACAACAGAACTGCAGGGGTATGAGAGAGGAAGACCACTGAAGTGAGTGATCAAAAACCTTTGCTCCAAAGATTAACTAGTCTCAGCAGATTACTTATAGGTTCCAATTCTGGTCCCAACTGGGAAAATGTGAAAAGTACTGTCCTGTGTCTGAGCTATTCAATCCTGCATGTCAGGACAGTGGAAAATCTCATGGTAAGTCTAGTCCTTTCTTAATGTCCAGGTGAGTCTCAGCCTGACTTTTGGTTGTGGGTAGGTAGAACACCAGGAGATGCGGCAGTGATACCGAGATGAAGGACTTGGGTGGCAAATGCTTTGAATGGCCACACAGTCATGTTTAACCTGGTTTTCACAGGCTCATTAAGACTCAATACTCACGTCTCTCTAGATGTAGCCAAGGAGGTTTCTGGAGGATCTTTTGTCATTTGAACATTCATGAGCACAAAAAGAATTATAGAATAATATTGAAAGGAACATCTGTTATGCATCATCTCCCCCTTGCCAGACAGAGGTCCAAAGGGACATGGGCCAGCTGAGATGCAAAGCTATAGAAGGCTAAGTTAACGGTTGTCAAAAGGAATAACATCTCCATGAGGCGGGAGAAGAGCCTGGCATAAATCCACTTCTAAGACTGTGTTATAAGGAACAAATCAGAAACACATGCTAGAATTTATGTGCAAGAATGTTCATATCAGCATTCTGATATTGATAAATTAGAAACAACCCAAATATCCATGAATAAACAAACATAGACTATGTAATTTCTGGTACAGCTGTTACATCTGGAAAAGAATTGCAATCAAATACTAAAATAAAAACACATCCTTAAGAGTAATTATTGCTATGATAAAATATTTGTGATATAAGAGTAAGAATGAAGTCATAAGGCAGAATGTAGAAGGTAACAGCAATTTTGCAAAGCATAAAATTATATGGATCGCTATGGGTAAGAGAGCAATACATTAGAAATGATCTCTAAGGGGTGATTGCTCACCATATCAGTATTCTCCTTTATGTCTTAAAATAGCTTAGTTTTATATTATTATATAATTTTATGATAGAAAAATTTTTATAAATGAAAAATGAAGCATAATAAAGAAAAAACAGCAGCTGGCAGAAAAAGGTGAGTTTCCAGGCATAAAATCAACAGGATGGAAAGAGAACAGACCTTACAAAGGATGGGAAATAACTAGTGAAGATATGCCAAGGAGAGGCACCTAATAACCTTGAAGATTGTAAACATTATGTACCATAAACAGGAGCTAAGATTAACAATATAGCAAGAATGAAAATGGGAAAAATGGAATTCAAGAAGGAGACAAGGAGGGGGGAGGAAAGGTCAAGGGGATTAAAAAAGAAACAAGTTGTATTATATACAGGTACCCAGTCTGTAAAGTGACTATGAACAGCATGTACTGCAAAAATGTATTAATAAAAGAAAGGACTCACACTAGCATAGACAAAAGAACCTTAGCAGTACAATGCAACTATACTTTAGGTGGAGTTTAGAGCAAATTCCAGTTGAAGCCAAGATGCCTGAAGAGAATCCTTTCTGATGGCATTGACCCAGAGACAACGTGCAGATGACAGTCCTAACCTTACCCATCATCATGTATATTTGTTACATTAGGGCTAGAGAAAAATTCTATTTAAAAATAATTTCTAAGCATATGTAAAGAACCCAAAAAATCAGAGCCCCCCAAATTTAAAGACCCAAACCAAAAGTGGGTATCTGAAATGAATAGGCACTTCTCAGATGAAGAAGTACAAACAGCAAGTAAGTATATGAAAAAATGTTCAACATCACTGGTCATTTGAGAGATGCAAATTAAAACAATCCTGAGATCCCATCTCCCTCCAGAAAAAACAGCTATTGTCAAGAAATCAACTAATAAAAGATGCTGGAGGGACTGTGAGGAAAAAGAAACCTTTCTCCACTGTTGGTGGGAGTGTAGACTGGTGTAACACTGTGGAAAAGAGTGTGGAGATTTCTCAAAAAGCTGTAGCTAGAGGTTTCATTTGACCCAGCTATTCCCCTTCTTGGTATCTTCCCAAAAGAGTTAAAAGCACCATACCACAAAGATATATGAACACTCATGTTTATAGCAGCACAGTTCATAATAGTTAAATCTTGGAAACAGCCCAAATGCCCATCAACTGATGAATGGATTAAAAAAATACATTTTTAATACAATGGAGTACTATTAGCTATAAAAGAGATAAACGTGAAACATTTCTAGGTAAATGAGTGCACCCTGAGAACATACTCTTAAGTGAAATAAATCAGACACACATGAATAAATAGCACATTGTTTCTCTGGTGTGAGAAACCAAAAATGTAAATAAGCGCCAACATGTTTAACAAATATTGTGAAAAAAGGAAGAAAATATTCAGATGAGAAGGACAACTAAGGAGGGAAGGGGGGAAAAGAAGGAAGGGAAAAGGAAAAGAAAAAAGAGAAAAGGTAGGAAAAATTGAAACAAAGCTGTTGTAAATAAGGAGGGAAAGAGGAGGTTGAAAGGAGGGCAAGAGAAAGGGAAAAAAAGAAAAAAGAAAAATCCAAGTATATCATGTACAGGTACAAACTCCCTATGATGAATGTGATCTCTATGTATATCTAAAGTGTACCAATAAAATTAATTAGAAAAATTTGATCTAATATGAGCAAAGATATTTGTAATCTTTTATGAGGAAAGATATCTTGGTCTGAATCAAAAAATTTTTCCAAGAACACACCTTATATTTTACTTTCACATTGTCAACCAATCAGATCTACTATATTCTCCACGAGCATGTTTCTGTAAAATTAAATGAACGCTGGCAGTGAGCTGTACTAAAGGGAAATGATTAAGCCTGGTGAGAAAGGAAAACATACATGCGTTTTATTATGTTAGTGTTTATGAAGATCGTTAGGATATAGAACTCGTTTATCCAGACTTCTATCAAAAAGTCTAGATGGGGAAACAGAACACGCCCATACGAGAGTTGAAGAAGACTACATAAAAACACACAGCAGTGGTGAACATTTTTCATGTCTGACAGGGAAGAGGGTGATGGGAACAAAGAAGTGCAAGGATGGCACAACATGAATCTGTCTAGCATGAATTATTCTAAATATGCTTAATTTTCCAAAGTTAAATTTCACCTGTCTAGTAAATTTGCTGAGGAGACGTGTGTGTGTGTGTGTGTGTGTGTGCGTGTGCGTGCGTGTGTGTGTGTTGGAGGAGTTATTTCCAGAAGAGTTCCTTCTGAGGATATAGAGTAGGAGTTCATTTTAAGCAGGTGTAGCTGCCAAAACAAAACAAAAATCAAACACACAAACAAAAAACATAGATATCTGTACCTGCATCAGATGAAACAATTTAAAACAAAAAATAGTATTAGTGATGAAGAACATCACCATAAGGCTTTAAGTCATTATGAATACAATGCAATATTAAACATGAAGGTATTTAATAAAAGTCTTGAAATACATACAAAGTGGATAAAATTTTAGGGAATAAAATTATCAGTTCATCATCACAACAGATGACTTCAATTATTAAATTAGACATGTAAATCATCAAAGACAGAAGATTTAAATAATGCAAAAACTATTCTTGACCAAAGTCATATATGAGAACTGGATTTCTATGTTTGAGAGAGGAAACATATTTTTCTCAAGCACACATATAATACATCTAAAATTTGACCACGTACTAAACCATAAAGAAAACCTCAACATTTTCATAAGAATAGATAAAGAGACCATGATTTTTTTTATCATAAGTGTAAGTTAGATTCAATTTAAATATATCAATATAGAAAAGCACATATTTACAACATAAAACAAACTTCCATAAGCTTTTTGATCTATAAATCATAAAAATTTAAAAACAGTACTGAACGATAATTTTAAAGGGCTAAAAAAATGTATGGAGTGCTGAAAAATGATGTTTTGAGGCAAACATGTGACCATAATTCATTATACTAGAAAACCAAAGTAAGGCTAAAAAGCAATGGAATAATTGTGTATCTTAACAAATAAAACTGAAGAGAAGGAAACAAAAAAAGGAAAAGAAATAAAACCGAAATAAATCCCAAATACCCAAAGAAGAAATATACTTAAAATTACAGTAGAAATAATGAAATATGAGATAAAGATACGATAGAGAACAAAAAAAGAAGCTTGTTTTTAAAAATGAAATTTACAAAATAGTCTAAACTCTGTCAAAATCAATTCCCCCCAAGAATAGAGAAAACATATATTAGTAATATTATAGAAAAAGAGAAGGTATGCACCTCCAGATAAAACAGTTAAAAAGATAATGAAGTATGGTGAGTAATAGTAGGTGAATAATGTTGAATACTTAAACAAAATGAAGAAAATATGAGAAAGTTCTCCCAGAAAGAATTCAAAATAAAACATATAAATATCCATCTATTTCCAAATTGTTCAGGTGTGAGGTTATCTTTCTAAAATATCAACTTCAATCCAAGTGCCCAAATAGGCATACAAATGATGTGGGTCGCTCAGTGAAGATCTGTCACATGAGGTAGGTTGGTAGGTTAGGGGGGAGGTAGGGCCTAAGCAAAATTTTGGAACACTTGCCTATTTTCCAGGTACAATCATCAATAGATGAATTACCAACTTCTGTTATAGTATAGATCTAAAATATCCCCCCCAAAGTATTTGGTGGTGAGACTTTTGAAAGGTGACCAGATAAAGGCGCACTATATATATCAGTGGATTAACTACTGATGAGTTCATAGCTGCATGTGCTATTGTGAGGTGAGGCCTGGTCAGAGGAAATAGTTCACTGGGAGTGTGACTTGGGTGTATTCTTGTCCTGGATTCTCCCTACCTCTGGCTGTCTCTGTTTCCTGGCTTACTGGTGGTGAACAGCTTTCCTCTGCCATGCCATTTGCCATACTGTTTCTTCTTTGGAGGCAACTGACTTGCACTGAACCCATTGAAACTGTGAGCCAAAATAAATCTTTCTTTAAATTGCAGGCAGCAGGCATTTTGTCCCAGCAATGAGAAAGTGACTAAAACATACTACGATTCATTGATTCTCTGATTAGTACATTGAGAGGGGAAATCCATGTAGTACTCCAGCCCCACAAATGAGATATCTGCAAATGGAGATCACAAAGTTGGTGGCTTTGGACTCAACCTCCATGAAGATTTCTGGGGTTGCAACCACTAACAGTTAGCTGCACAAAGGCAGATTACCCTTTGATGTTGAGTTTGCTTTCTTCTATTCCTCCCGCCATGGCTTGTGTCTTCTCCCCACTTTTGCCATTTCACAGAATTTTTTCTTGAACTGGGAGATGATTCAGGGAAAGAGAAAACTATGCTGATTTAATGTTACTCCTTCCCTTTGGTTTTTAAATTCACGGCTCAGGCATTCTCCTTTACTCTTACTCTACAATGGTGACATTTCAGGCTGCTAAGAGAGAGAAAGTGGGGAGTAGGAATACATCTGTTGTTCCTCTAGAATATCTTCCCACCATGTGTGGAAATAAATATCTATTTTTTAAGACAAAGAGTTGTGTATTGTAACAGAGCGATGCAAAAATTCAAGTGGAATATTCTGAGTGAATCAAGAAATTGTAATCAAGGTTCATGTTATTGAATTTATTCTGTGCTACATACTAGTAAAAGCTTTTGAGATCAACAGGTATAATCAGGTACAAGTGAGGGCTGCTGCTTAATCCAGGGCAACTTTATCTTCATTTTTATTTATCTATTTATTTATGTATACATTTGTTGGGGAATGAAGAAACATGGTCTGTTTAAAACTTACTCATCAAGGATTTCTCTCATCACAGACTTCTCTAACAGGATAGAATATCAAAAGACATGTATTTGAATAAATTTATTTAGAACAGAATTCTCCTTGGGGATTTTGTAATTCAAGTTAAATTTAAAATTGGGTTTAGGGAGGGGCTAGTATCTTGGGAATCTTGATGAAGGGAGAGTTTTCCACTTCTTCGAAAAGAATTTACAAGCACAAATAACATTTATGTAATTCCACACATAGAAGAAAAGTGGAAAATAGACTAAATCATCTTGATGCTTTCTTGGCAGGAAGAAAAAAGTCTAGATTTGTTTTAAGTATCCGGATGACTGAGAGGATTATTTATCTCTGACTCGTGAATAGTCACAATTATTCAGATTATTCTGTCCTTTCATCAGCATTTCAAGTCACTGTCAGAGGTCAAGGGGAGGGATGGAATTGTCTAAAAGCCTTGTCTCGATGATAACTGGCAGAAGACATCAGAGAAGTCGAGAGAGGTGAACTGAGAGGTTCAGGACAAGGACTGCGGTGCTGAGAGCAGGCGTTTCCTTAGGGCAGTCACCTTATCAGAACAGATTACCATTTTCTAGCTTGCTTCCACTCTATATTGTTGCAATCTGCCATTTTGTGTCAGGGGCCAAGGATTATTTTAAAGGCCTGATTTGGAGGACCCCATTCTTGGATTCTTACCCTCTGACCTCTGCACTGAGTACCCTGCCCTTCTTCTTGGGTAGACATCTCCTGGTTCTAAAGTTGCCTTATTGACTTTCAGAGCCTCCCACTCCCCAAACACACACCTTTTTCTGTTGTTTTTGGTTTCAATGCTGCTAATATTCTTACCTTTGGTATAATTATTTAGTTCTATGAATTATAGATTCATAACCGATTCTATAGTCGTGTTTGTTTGCTTGTTTTGGTCAGGACTGAAGGCATGTCCCTGTGTGCAGTGTCCAGATGGGGGCTGTTCCCTAGACCAGGCCAGCCCTGGAACAGGCCTGGGAACTGCCTGCAAAGTGGTTTCAGGCCCATCATGCGTCAACGCCAGCCCTGTGTGGGTAGCTATTTGAACACGTTCCAGACCACTAACCACACCCATAAGCTGACTTTCACATGTTAGTTGTTGTCTGCAGAGAAAATGGGCCCTAACAATGTGCTAAACATAATACAAATCAAGTTCCATTCTTGAAAATTAAAATGACTCATAAGACGCACAGTACCGAACACAGATCAATTGTCAGGACTTTGAGATTTTCTTTAATTGTCGTTAAATTTGAAAATGAAGCAAGATCCAAGCTCTAAATTGCTCTTAAGAGGCTAAAAAGTTAAGATTCTCACAAAACCACCTACTAAGTGAAAGGAAGGAGGAAGAGAAGATTATGTTCATAGATGCTACAAAGGTGCCAAATGCGTAAATGTTCATGTGGAATAACTTCAGCATATGACTTTGACTTCTGCAGTGTTCAGGTAAAGACAGTAACTATCTGTGACATGCAGAAATTCAACATTTTGAATAATATGCTGGAAACAAAAACTGAGCTCTGAAGAGTTGGCCCATTTCTCAGAGTGGGCAAAAGTTCTAGGCAGGCTCAGACTGATTCTGTTTTGTTCCCAGTTGTACTCCTGGCACTGTACAGTGCTTGACAAAAGTATTCATTTCGGTTTTTCATACCTAAAAAGAATCTGAGGTCTAAGTTCTAGTAAAAGGGTAGATCTCAAAGGTATTGAAACTTGAGTAATTCTGTGATTTTCTTTGAGTACAGTTACATTACTTAGCTTACTCTTTACTACTTCAATCACAGCATCACATTGTAGATCAGATTTGGAGTGGTCAATGAACAATTTTTTTCTCTTCCCTCGAAAACCCAATACCTTTTCTGCCACTTTCTTTTATGGCTTTGCTAGCACCACTAGCTAATTATCTGAGCACCAGCTGTGGTTTCCTTATAAAGTCCTTTTTTGGATGCCATTAGTGAGAATGAGTCCAAATGAAGATACCTTTATCTTCTGTTTCCTGCCCTCTAACCAAATGTTCCAACCACAGATTTAGTTTATAAAAGACAGGCTGCTGTTTCACTCCTTAATAGCCTGTTTTCGCTAGAACCACAGTAAGTTCCCAAGGCCCTGAGTGGTAGGACTGTTTGCCAGGTGTCATGTGCAGAGTCTTTATTTCCTTTCCAAAGATGTAGTGCAAATTTAGCTCTTGAATCACAGTCTCTTTTGAAACAGTATTTTAAAAATTAGGGAAACAGATGAAATAGAATGTAACATTTCATTTCAGTAAATGGTCTTGTAAATTTTTTCTCTTGTCATAAACAGTAACAGTCTGGAAGGCCCAGGAAAATTTTTTACTGTGAAAGTCTCTGAGTTGAGGGAGAGGGGTAAGAAAAGAAATAACAATATGATGACGGATGTTTAAGCTTCTAAAATCTTTACCAGGTGTCTGTGTCTGGTGTGCTTTCCCATGTCTCGAGGCTGCGATGCTGTCTTTAGCAAGGCTTGTTGCTCTCTGAATCAGACTTGTACCTTTTAGATATGTCTCAAGGACGATCTTCTGATAGCCCTGACTCTGCTATTAATCCGCAGGAAATTGCTGTGTTTCTTTTGGATATGAAATTCAAGCTCATTTTTTAGTTTCTTGAATCACTTAATTCTTTCCCCAGTTCTCTACTCTTTGAATATTCTTTGTAACACCTGTTCTCCTTGCATTTAATGACCGCAGCTAACATTTACCCAGATTTTATGAGAGAAAATTTAGCACTGAGGTAAAAAGGATGGTGTCCAGAGTCGGCCCATCATATTTAGAAGCCTGAGGACGCTGTACACAAATGGGTGAGAGTTCCTTAGAATGAATTACTTAACCTCCCCTTGTCTTGGTATCCTCACTCATCGAGTGAGGCTAATAACTCTATCTTTCCTAGAGGATGGTGTGACAATAATATGTTTAATGTGCTTTGGCTGGCAGTGGTAAACCCGCATTAATGGATTGTCACCGTAATATTACACATGGCCTGTGTAATTTCTCTTACACAAAATCTTCTATGATAACTTGTTAATGTTTATGGATATAAAGAACTTTGCTGTAGAAAGTCTGTAATATGGTTCTATTAGGAATACAGAAAAAAAATCTAAGTATTAATTACGTAGTAAGGAATGAATCCTTGCTGTCACAGAGCAAACATTCTGGCTATAGCCCTGTTCATATTCATTACCAAGAAGAAAGCATATCAATGAAACTATGTTTAAACTAACATTTCATGCTCCTGAACATAATTTTTCATGATGAGACGTTCATAACTTATGGTGTTGTTTGAAGTGTGGTTAGATTTAATTTTAAATGATTTGAAAATACTCTTAAGTGTGACCTGGTTCACCTAACAAGATGAAAAAGATGATGAGAGTTTGGTAGTGAAAACAGGGAGAGGAGGAAGAGGATGGGAAAGAAGAGAAAGGACGAAGGAGACTGTGGGCACAAGCAGGTCTTCCCATAGTTTACAGACTTACACGATGGCCCTAAAGCAAATGACAGACTACTTAAAACACGGATACCTTCAAAACCGGTTTTATATACTGATTCAGACATACGTTACCTAAACTGCCACTACTCCAGGCCTTGGGTTCCAACCCAAGAAGAAAAGAACAACAACAAAACACTTCCGCCTAGCTCTAATATAACTCATGAATCTCATAAAAATTTTGCTTCCAATTGCAAGTTCAGTTTCCACATTCAGCGTTATCATTTCCCATGTAACAGTTAGAGACTTTTTAGCTTAAATTGAATCATCACTTCTTGGACTATGTCCTTTAGGTTATCACATTAAATAAATTGAGTGCTGTCTTTGGTATGAGTTGAGACCTTAAAATGTTTCATAAACTAGACTTAAATGTAAACAATCCAGCCTGAAAATAATCATTGTGGTACTACAGCTGTTTAAGCAGCTGTATTAGATTCCATCCTGGTCCTTTAATTCCTGCAACAAATGAGTAGGCTACAAAGGTCAGTCTTAAAATGGCTGATATGATGTGTTTAATCACTGCCTTACACAGCCTCATATTGAAATGATGGTACTTATCTGTCCCATTTAGTAAATTTGCCTTCAGTGCTGTTCCAAGTTACAAGTGATGTATTGCATTTTCCACGAGGTACCATTAAGAATCCACACATGTTTCAAAGGATTTCATCTATGCGAAGGACTTTGTTGGGATCAGAGGTCGGGTAAATGTGTATATTTATACACACACACACACAGATGTCACCCACTTATGATGGTTAGACTTACATTTTTTGTTTTACAATGGTTCAAACGTAAACTCATAGGACCATTCTGTTTATTGCTTTCATTACTCTATTTAATAAACTGCATGGGATATTTAACACTTTATTGTGCTTTCACACATGTCCAAATGGAGACAGGTACAATGGTGTTGATGTCAGCGTTGTTTGTGGTGGGTTGGAGCTGCAGGTGACTTTCGAGTCCATTACTCGTGGTGTCAAGAGGTAAAATGAGAGGGATGCAAACTGTGGGGTTCTAAGCAGCAACTAGGACGGGTGTATTCAAGGCGACATGAATGTTGTGAATGAATTAGTGAATTCTGAGAAATGAATGTGAATAAAAGGGAGGAGACTGTGAATATACCAGTGACAACAGGGAAAATGTGCTATAAATTGAGGATGACAATGGCCATAAATACTTCTGAGATCAAATTCTCCAAAGAATTTAACAAGTCAAAATAGAGAAAATCTCACATCTGCTTGGGGATTGAGAAATTTTTTGTAAAATACAGCTTTTTAAGGTCATAATGTTCTTTTTAGTTCTGATAGTGAGAATTTTATAATTTAAATTATCTTAAAAGGTGCACGAGACCATGAAACGTTAAAAAGGTCTGGCACAAGATATCCAGAAAAAATAATTTTTTTTTCAAATTGCCAAGTCTTTCCTAGTTGAATAAGATGAAGTAGGCAAAGGTTTCTTTTGCCTGTCTTTGAAATAAATATTCAAAATTTAAAAATAACCTCTCCACACTCCTGCTCTGGTGGCAAGGGGCCGGGAGAAGCCCTGCAAAGAGATAGACTCATAATCAGAGACCAAGAATTCTTAGTGTGAGTCTTGTTTATTCATTTGACATTTTAAGGCCCAACTGGCCACATTCTAATAAAGTACAAGCCAAGTATCAAACAACAGGAGCTTGGCAAAACTAAGGCCTCATCCATCAGAGATTTTCAGTTTCTTTCTACAGCAACCACATCGGTATACTAAAGGTCACTCAGTTCTGGAGAACCTTCTCCCTTGGCCGTGATAAAAATGAGGGGCCTAGCTCTGTTATTAGTCCTCTTTCCCGTCTTTATCCTTTGCCCCCACATTCAAATAGACTAATCCTCCCAATGCTCCTTTGCTTTTTTTGAGATCTGATCATAAGTACACTGAAAACAAATGAGTGAAAAGTCAAATGTTTTTACCATTTGCCAAGGGAAAATTAGGCAGTACCAATGAGTGTGAGTGTGCGGAAGGTCTTTCCTCACTGGTCTATTGTCCACAGAAGCTGGACCTCCTCTTGCAGATAGTTGGGTTTGTTTGTGCCCTCAGTCAGCAAACATCAGTGTTTGGAAGCAATTTCCACTGATCACACCATTCTGGAATCAGAATTCCAAAGCAATAAGAAAACTAAGTTTTAGCGAGGAGTAATCCTGAGTCTTTTTCTACCCTTCGCTGCTTCCACATCATTTCAAATAGCAACCCCTTTAGCTCTCTTCCTGAGGAGCTTGAGGACCAGAAATATCTCTTGTTTTGCCAGAGTTTCAAACTGAAGGAGAAAGACAGCTGTGTTTGGGTTTAGTTGTACACCCTAAGATTGTGGGATATTACATATGAGCTCATCTGTAAAGGTTTTTGGAAATGCAAAGCCCAGGTGCAGTTGGAAGCCAAACAGTCGGTGCCCTTGTGAGTCACCGAGATAGGAACAAATAGCAGAAGGGCCCTTGAGCTTGTATTTATCTTAGCAGGGAGTAAACATAGTACACAAAGGTGATGGTTCCGAGTGACCAAGAACTTGGGATGAGATGTAACTACCAGGATGATAGAGAAGCCCCAGGAACACTCAGAATCCGCAAGTTTTAAAGTGCCTGTTTCTTTACTGAGTTGCACTTCACTTTATCCACAAGTATAATGGACGACTGCAAAGAACATCCAGGTAGCATTGTGAAGCACACTTAACAAACTTCAGATGGACACCTGACACGGAACATGGTTAGTGGTCTTGCTTCAGAGAGGTGCCCGATGCCGTGGGCACCGAGGGAAAGGCAAGGTCTCTCTGTGTTCCTCCTGGTTGGCCTCATAGTATTGAACCCCAATTGAGAAATAGAGTCACTGGTGAAAAGTTAACACGTTGAGATGTTAGACTTTCTTTCTTGGAGAACAGAAGAAAGAAAATAGTTGAAGAATATGGAAAGTTCAGGTTCATGGATGTTCACCCCACTGCAATGTGGCACAGCGAGCAGTAAAGGGAAGTCATCCTTTCTCGGCCAACACTCAACCAGTGAGGTCAGGTGGTTGGGAGGCGCAGAACCAAAGCCCCAGCTTCCGACAACTTGGAGTTGGGTTTCACACACTGTCTCAGAGGTTTTCCTGCAGGACCGAGCGTCCCCAGTCAGCAGAAACACCCCAAGTACTAACACACAGTATTGGCTTCTTCCTTTTTCCTGTTTTATTTTTACCCTTTCTCTTACTTGCTCTTCCTGGAATCACCTCCCAAATAAACCTTAACCGCAAGGAGGACACAGCAGTTTATAAATTAAACCAACACTTCTTTAAATGCTACTTTTTTTCGTTTTGATGCCAGGGATAGAACTCAGGGCCTTGCACCTGCTGGGCATGCCCTCTAACCACTGAGTTAGACATTCTTTCCTCCGGCAATTGTCTGAGTCTCTAAACTACACTGAGATTCTTCTCAGTGAGAACTCCCAGCACTGAGGTCTGACATCTTCCTGCACTGGGCCAGCCTCCCGCAAGTCCTCCTACTGCTTTGTAAATCTCTTCTTTCTTATTTTTCTGTTTCTTCAAGCGGCTCTTTCTCCCCTTCTCAAAGGTGAAATATTTAAACCATTCTCTGGACCTTCAAAGTCTTCAGGTCTTTCTATTCACTGTCCCATATTCTGCCCAAAGTTCAGAAACACGTGTGCAGCCTCAGGATTTCTCTTAGAAAACTGGGGAAGGAGAAATATTAAATGACTAAATATTGAACTCCTAATGGCTGGAAGAGAGAGGGATGGCATGTCAAAATCTACATCTGGATAGATTTTAGTCCTGTCAAATGAAATATGGATAATAG
Organism: Hystrix cristata; assembly: GCA_004026905.1. Taxonomy (NCBI): domain Eukaryota; kingdom Metazoa; phylum Chordata; class Mammalia; order Rodentia; family Hystricidae; genus Hystrix; species Hystrix cristata. Next base: position 60,228 of record PVJO010009440.1, read on the forward strand.
TATTTAATTTATAAGATCTAATATATGGTAGATCAAGGAGTAAAATGCTGACAGCCTGGTGCGGACTGCACATTTACTAAGTATGCTAATATAATGAGAGGGATTCTTATATCAAGTATATAGTGATAAATTTCACATAGGCATCATAATCATAAAGTCCACACATTTAAGTCTTTCTGATCTCTTTGATGACTTTGTGGGGATCCATCCACCCACTCTATTCCACAGCCTTTAGGAATAACCAGCCTCTATTTACGCAGTTGGTAGCAAATGGTAGCTACGCCACTTCTAGAGATTTTTATTTTGCAGAAAGCAAACCAGCTCCTTCATGAATTCAACCCATCCAAGCCTTAGCCTCAAAAACTCTAAGCTATGATCAGTAGTTCACCACTATGCGTTGTCAAATGTGACCAAAATTTGTGTAGAATGTCCGGGCAGCTCACTTCTACAGGAGTTTCATTCTTGATCTTAAGAATTGTTTCTGATTGCACTTCTTCAGGAATTTCGCAGTTGTATCTCTAGATGTGTAACCAACACAAATGCATGTGTATGCTCACCAAAATGCAATCACCAGAATGTTCATTGTAGATTATTTGTAAAAGTCAAAACCTGGTGAGGGAGGGATCACCAATATTCAACAGAAAAATAGTTCACGCAATACTACGTTGATTTGCAGTTACATGTATAAATGTGGATTAGACTTATAGACGTAGTAAAGGAGCAAGACCTTTAAAACATGTATTGTGTGAGTCCTTTTAGATAACTTCTAACTTCTTGCGAAACCTTTCTATGGTGTTAGGTCGACCCTAGATGGGAGTGTTGGGGAGGGGGAGAAATAGCTTCTCAGATGCTGATGCTCTGTTTTTAATTTTTTTAATTGCGTGCTGGTTACATGGACATGATCCATTTCTGAAAATTTTTTGAGTTGTATATTTGTGATGTACATACCTTTCTGTAAGTAGTTCATACTTCAGTAGAATTTGTTTTTTAAAGTAGCACTTTCTCTTACCTTTTCTCAGTGAATAGTACAAACTATTGGTCTGTAAAGATAAAGAGCGGATTTGGGCTTCCTCAGACACTATGCTGTGATTCTGGGAAAAAGTCTGCCCCAGTCCCATAACTCTCTAGTCATAGATAGGAGAGTCGAATAGACCAAAGTGAATAATAGAACATATAATTGATCTTTTTTTCAGATTTTGAAGTGTTTGGATTAAAAATAGCATTTTCAATAAGAAAGTTGCCTGTTTTGTTGACTTTTATATTAATTTCTGTATAACTAATTTTGGAATTTTATTTTTTTAAATGTGCTCCTTAGGGAAGGAGAAATGTGTTCATTCTCCTGAGATAGTGTCTCTAGTAACACAATTCAGGACCTGTGTCTATTTTGACAAAATCTTTTGTGCTTTATTAACATTCATGCAAGTTCAATCCTTTTAAAAATACTTTTATTGGTACACTTTGATGTAAATAATGATCACTTTCATTGTAGAGAATTTGTACTTGTACATAGTATATCTCGATTCTTCTTTTTTCCTATCCCTCTCCTCTCCCTTCAACCCTTCTTCTCCTTATTTACAAAGGCACTGTTTCCATTTTTTCCTTCTAGTTTCTCATTTTTTTCTTTGCCCTTCCTTCCCTTCCCCCTCCCTCTTCCTTGTTCCCCTTCACATTTGAACATTTGCTTCCTACTTCCCAATATCTATCATCCATTTTGGTCCTTATTTGCATTTTCAGCTTCTCACACAAGAAAAACAATACAATATTTAAACATGCGTGTCTGATTTATTTCACTTAATGTATGGTCTCAAGGTGCATCCGTTTACCTAAAAATGTCTCAAGTTTATCCTTCTTTACAGCACAGTAGTACTCCATTGTACATAAAAAACACATTTTCTTTATCCATTGATTTGCTGATGGGCTTGTGGGCTGTTTCCAAGATTTAGCTATTACAGATCTTGAGGCCAAAAACATGAGTGTTCATATATCTCTGTAGTTGACCCTTTTAACTTTTGGAGAAGATACCAAGAAGGGGAATAACTGGGGAAAAATGGAACTGCTAGTTTTAGTTTTTTGAGGAACCTCCACACTTATTTCCATAGTAGTTGCACCAGTCTACACTCCCCCAACAGTGGAGGAAGGTTTCTTTTTCCCCACACCCCCACGAGCATTTGTTATTGGCTGATTTCTTGATAATAGATAGCAATTCTTTCTAGACTGAAATAGAATCTCAGTGTTGTTTTAATCTGCATTTCTCAAATGACCAATGATATTAAATGTTTTTTCATATATTTATTTGCTTTTGTACTTCTTCTTCTGAGAAATGTCTATTCATTTCAGATGCCCATTTTTGGATTGAGTCTTTAAATTTAGGGGGTCTGTTTTTTTGAGTTCTTTATATATTCTAGATATTAGTCCTTCATCTGAGAAATAGCTGGCAGAAGTTTTTTCCCATGCTGTGGACTATCTCTTCATTCTATTGGTAGTTTCTTTTGTTGTGCAAAAGATTTCCAACATGGTAAGATCTCAGTTGTTCATTCTTTGTAATATTTTCTATGTGATCAGAATTTTGTTCTGGAAGTCTTTGCCTACACCTAAGTCTTCAAGAGTTTTACCTATTCTATCTTCCAAAAGATTAAATATTTCTGTTTTAATATTTAGAACTTTGATCCATTTTGATTTTAGTTTAATGCATGGTAAGAGATTTGGATCTAAGGAGGATCCAACCAAAAATGAGAACTACAGGCCAATCTCCTTGTGAACATAGATAGAAAAATCCTCAACAGGATACTGGCAAACAGGATCAGTAAATCATCAAGATGATTATACATACCATGACCAAGTAAGATTCACCTCAAGGATGCAGGGATGGTTCAACATAGGCAAATCAATAAAAGCAATACACCACATTAACAGAACCAAGTACTAAAAGCACATGATCATCTCAATAGATGCAGAAAAAGCATTTAACAAAATCTGGCACCCATTCATGACAAAAACTCTACAGAAAATTGGAATAGAAGATCTTTATCTCAATCTAATAGAAGACATCTATGAACAACCAACAGCCAATATCATACTAAATGGTCAAAAATGATGCCCACTATCACCATTTCTATTCAATATAGTTCTAGAAACATTAGCCAGAGCAATTAGACAAGAGAAGGAAATAAAAGTAGTGAGAATAGGAAAGGAAGAAGCTAAATTATTATTTCCAGATACAGGATATCTACATAGAAGACCCCAAAAACTCCACCAAATGGCTCCTAGATTTAATAACCAAATTCAGTAGCATAGCAAGATACAAAGTCAACACTCAGAAATAAATAGCATTCCTGTATACAAATGCCAAACTCACAGAGAGAGAAATTAGGGAAACAACATCTTTCACAATAGCATCAAGAAAAATGAAATACTTAGGAATCAATCTAATAAAGGAAGCAAAAGACCTTTACATTTACATTGAAATCTATAGCACTCTGAAAAAGAAAATCAAAGACGATATCAGAAAATGGAAAGATATCCCTTATTCTTGGATAGGCAGAACCAATGTAGTGAAAATGGCCATACTTCCAAAACTCTTATATAGATTTAATGCAATCCTGATCAAAATACCAATAGCACACCTCACAGAACTAGAGAAAACAATCCTAAAATTCATATGAAATGAGAAGAGACCTAGAATAGCAAAAACAGTTCTGGGCAACAAAGGAAAGGCAGGGAACATAATAATCCCTGACTTGAAATTATGTTACAAAGCCACCATCTTAAAAACAGCATGGTACTGGTAATCCTCCCCCCTCAAAAAAAAAACAGACCCAAGGATTAATGGCATAGAATTGAAGATGCAGAAACAACTCCAAACACCCTTTAACAAAAGGGCAAACACCTTCATTGGAAGAAAGATAGCCTCTTTAATAAAAGGTGCTGGGGAAACTGGTTTTCCATATGCCAAACATTAAAGTTCAATCCTTTTCAGATCAAGAAGAGAGACATACCTGAGTTACCCATTTGCTTCAAATGTTGCATCAATGTTCAAGGTGACATATTTCTTAGGTATTCAGACATCTTAGGTACTCAGACTGGGAACTTCCTTTACATAAAACACCATTCTAGATATTTTGTACTCTTTATTTAACTTAATTTTTACTGAAACGATGTGGTATGGATGTTACTCTCCATCATACAGATAAGGAAATTGAAGCTATTGAGATAGATTTACCCATCTAGAATTCTGACTCCAAATGGGAACTTTTCTATAATGTTAGGTGACCCTCAGAAATAATCTTCTAGAAAATGCCTCTGCTGGGGGATGTAGGATCCAGAGACCTATGTGTCACTTCACTAATGCACCATTCTCTATTCATATATAAGTAGATGTGGATCCAGACAGGAAGGTATGGAGAAAGAATGGTGGGGGTGGGAATTTATGCACAGACTGAGAGTGTTTGTCCAGCATGCCCACTCCTTTCTTTTGAGGATGAGGGATAGGCAAACAAAATTCAGTTCATTTATTTTTCTTTCTCCTGAATCAGATGTGATTTTTACTACCTAAACACAGGGAAATGGAGCAATGCTTTTTTCCTGCACAAAATGTTGATAAGAAGGAATAAGCTACAGGGCCCTTTTGTCCTATGATCTTGACCTTGGGATTTCTAAAGAATGTACTAATATTTCTTTGTCACCAGCCCTGCTGGAACTGAAAAGAGAAGAAATTAAATTCTGTAAACAGAATTCAGAAAAGCACACTTCAGTTCCAGGAAAGGATTCATATTGCTCTGGACTCAACATGGGTTGAATTGGCAACTTCGACATCTCTGGGAAGCCCCTGAGTAGCTTGGAGAACTGATGTTGCACAAAAGTGTAATTGCTGCTGTTTAAAAGAATTGATGTTTGAGTCTTTGGATGATATTGTGAGAAGGAAAATGTTTATTAAAGATTGGTCTGCGTACTTAAGGCAAAACTAGACACCTGAGATAGTAACAACACAAAAAGGAGTAGTGACCTCAACACCTCCTATTAGGGAAAAGAGAAGAAAAATAAGAATTGTTGGGATGATTTACATTTTATTCTTTGTGCCTTTCCCCTTTAAAACATAAATAAACTGGGACTTGAAATAGCATGACTACTTAGTTATGGACAAAAATGTGCTCTTGGATCTCTCCTTAACCCCTGGAACTGTAGCCCTGACTGTTACTTCCACTCCCAAATATCATTCTGCATTAATTCATTTATTTAACTGCTTTTGTCTAGTGAGTTTTTTCCTTCCATTTTTCTATATTAAGTTTGAGTTGAGCAATGACAAGACCTTGGTTTGAGAGGTCAGCCTTCAGAGGCTTTTAATTTCCCTCTGGATTCCACAACTAACCCCTGAGTAACTCTATTAATGCAAAAGCCAAGAAGTTTTTTCCAGAGAGGGGTCACGGCTTCAAATCCTAAATCCAGACCTTTCATTCCACCAAAAGTTTTCTTGATTCGTGAATTTGCTTCCCTTTTGTTGAAAATTATTAAATAACTTAAATGAAAACAAATTGAAATAAATTTAGAGAGCAGCTGCTCAGTAAACACTTGGTGAAAAACACTGAATAAATGAATGAATGAGCTTGCCTACATACACCTGGTTCTGTGTCTGAATCTGAAAAAAATAGTGGTTGACATTGACCCTTCTTTGGTTGGTCCAAGACTGTACATCACATTGGGATCTGTAGATATTTTCATCAGGGTAATTCTTTTGCAAATTCATTAATGAAGGGCTCTCAATACATACTTAGGGGAGGTTACAAACTAATGGTCTGTGGGCCAAATCCAGCCCCAAACATGTTTTATGTGACTTTCATAGTCTTTCAAATTGCTTTAGGTAAAACATACAAACCAAGAGATTTTCTTACAAATAAAGGTTCTGTCTCTTCTGGTTCTAGGTTTGCATTTTTCCACAGTATCACACATGTAGTGCAGAACAGCAGCAGCTTGCTGTAGACAAGGTACGGGCCCTACACATTACAGAAGTCCATGTCCACCCTAAAAGGAAATGCTATTGATACTTTTATTTAAACTGTTACTTTTCATCTATCTAGTAAACACGTATTTGTTTCTGTATAATTTGAGAAAAGCGGAAAAGAATATATGTATCTTTTAATATAAAACTAATTTTATATAAAAATTAAACATTTTTAATCTGTTTAATCCCTTAAACATTTGCATTTATAACTTTTGCATTACTGTCCTTTTTTTTTGTATAATGGACAGTCTATGCTTTCTGTTTCTTGTAGCCTTATGAAAGTCAGAATTGTCATCTACAAAGTATAGCTTCATTAGTATTTTTATTTTTCCTACCAGTGATTTAGTCAACACAACCCAGGAGCTTCCCAAAGACTGCTAGAATAGGGCAGGCACTGGCGAGCTGAACTCATGGGTCAGTTCAGACAGAAAGTCAGTCCAGGCTGTGGTGACCTGGAGTCAGGCCCTGGTGCCAAGCCAGGAGGGGTCAAGCAGGAAGCTGAGGAGACTCGAGCACCAAAACAGGACAACCACCAAGAGGGGCCACGCTGAGCACTTACTGGAAGAGCCAAGTCAGAGATCAGGAAATTCAAAGGTGAAAACATATCTGGAAGCGTGTCTTGCCTGGGTTCCAGGACCTCGAAACACAGAGGGTTGATTACGGTCAGTTTTTGGCAACTACTTTTACTTTATATTAAAAACAACAACAAAAGCAAAATAATTTTATAGTGTTCTATTCACCCTTCTTCTAGGTTACTTGAGATGAGCATACAAATGATTTCTTAAGCAATTTTTCTTAAAATATAAATTTATTAAAGGGTGATATTTATACGAATGTTTGAATTAATGAAATTTTACAAGTGAAAATACCATGTAGCCAACCCTGGAATCAAGGAATAAAACATTATTAGTGACTTTATGCCCCTTCCAAGGATAGCCACTTGTGCTGATATATAACACATAGTTTCTTAGGATTAGTGCAGTACATACTGGCTTATCTTGTTTAATATTGTATTTGTGAAAATCATCCATGTTGCATGTGATATTGTCTCAGGGCTGTTTTATAAAAATGTCATAATTTATGTACTTATTCTACTCATCAAGGACATTTGAGTTAGTTCCACTTTGAGGTTAATAAAAATAATTCTGCCAGGCATAGTTTTGCATGTTTTACGGTAGCTATATGTATGCATTTCTTCTGAGTATATACTCACAAATGAAACTGCTGAGTCACAAAGAATGTTCATACTCAGCTTTTCTAGATGCAGCCAAACAGCAACTGAAAAATACTTGTACCAATGTACATTCCCATCAAGAGTCTAGAAAAGTCTAGATCGGTCCACAATATCATCAACACTTGGAATTGCCTGTCTTTGCTACTTTAGCCATCCTGTAGTTGTGAAATGATACTTAAGTTGATTTCAATTGACATTTGAACCTGTAAAGAGAGCCAGGTAATGAATAACCATCAGGAAGAGAATGCTATATTAAATCCATAACATAAAATGTAATACTCCTATCTTCAAGAAGTAGAGATACATATATGAATGAATAGATACTCAAATTACTGTAAAAGGAAATTGAAGACCAATGAGTTTACTAATTATTATGGAAACCTATATATAGAGGTTTAGTTTCCTTTTCACATCATGATATGTATAGAAAATTATATTTTTATAAAATACAGAAGGCAAGGACTATTTGTGGCCCTAACTAATCCACCCAGGGCCTATCTTCCCAAGCTCCCTTATGCCTCCCTCTACACTACAATTCAGGGCTAAAAGAGTAAATGTCTCAGCACAGCTGTAATCTAATTGTGACACTGCTTTAACTTCATAGGACTTATTTTTCTCCTACAACAAGAATCAAAGAGTAGAAACCCACAAAGCATGGAGCAATACAGATTCCATAAAGGACCTAGTTCACACCCACATTTCTTCCATGAGATCCTTATCACAGAGCTTTGGTTATTGCCACCTCGTGGTCAGAAGTTTCCATCTCCAGGGCTTCATTTTCACTGCAGGCAGGAGAGAGAAGGAAAAGTAAAGAGGCAGGAATGTTGCCCACAACAGGAGAGAAAAATTTTCAGAAATCCTCAGAAGATTTTTGCTTCCATTTGTATTAGCTAGAACCATGTCACACAACTGCCCCTAACTATAAATATGGTTAGGAAAAGTAGATTTTGAAGTAGGTACATGACTCTTTGGAACCAGAATTGGGGTTTCTGTTAGTAACTATCAAAATATCTAGAACATTACCCCATTATTCTATAAAAACAAATTTGTGTTTATTTTTATTACATTTTTACATGATTTTGTATATATATATAGAGAGAGAGAAGTCCAGAAAGAAATATATGAGGTAGAATTCTTATTAGAATTAGAGAACCTGTTTTTATACGTGCTATAATGATTTCAGCTTTCTTACAATAAGCATTTATTACTATAATAATTTTACAACTATAAAACTACTCCTAAAATAAAAGAAAACAAAAGAGAAAGCATTAAAAGCTACTGGGAGTCCAAATTCAGCTAATGAGATGATAACTCTAGTATATGAAAGAATAAATCCTTCCTAATCTGGAGTCATTTGTCTAGCACACAGTACTTCAAGAACATAAGTAATACTTAGCAAATCTTATATCTTCGAATCCTGGTATCTCCATGACATCCCAAGTAGTTCAAAGAAGATTGGGTTGATCAAAAATATAGGAAAAGCTCATATCTATCCTCCACAATTTTGGTAGAGTTCAGTAAGAACATACTGTGCATATTCCTTCAGGGAAGAGGACAAAGTAACGGTAACTCTGACTTCCAGAAATCAGCAGAAATGTTGGGGAGCAGAGACTCCCCAAGAAGGGTCTGTTCTGGACAGATCCTACTATCAGATATACTGTTGTTTCTGTGATTTGAAATGAGATGTAACATAAGAATAATGAAAAGAATGAAATAAGTAAAGATTTTTGTTGTGTGCTTACTATATACTGGGTAATGTGCCAAATGTAATGTATGATTCAATTCCTTAATTATTATTGTTTTCAGCCTACAAAAAACAAAACTTGGAGAAAGTAAATGACTTGCTGAAGTCCACACAGCTGATAAATGGCAAGTCCAGGGTTTGAGCACAGCCTTCCGGCTGGGATTGGCCAAGTACTCAGATGTTGTGTTCTGCTGCTCCTTGTTCAATGAGCCTTCTATGTAACCTGCAGTGGGCTTGCCCGTGCAGCAACGCCCCTGATGATGCACTCCATAACAAAGTTGCTGTCAACAAAGACAGACAACAGACAACAAAGCTGCTGTCTTTTTGTTTAGACGACTGATACTAAACTACTTTTGTAGCCTCTAAAGCCCTATAAAGCGAGTAAAGCCCTATAGCAAAAGAATAGCCCATAGATGGCATCATCAGATTAACATTCTTGAAGGCACAGAAC
>PVJO010009441.1:0-69582 GCA_004026905.1 Hystrix cristata
ATACTATTAAGTGAAATAAGTCAGACACTTATTAGTACACATCGAATTGTTTCTCTGATATGAGAAACCATAAGTGTAAATAAGGACAAAAGGGTAGAATAGATATTATGTTTAAAAAAAAAGAGAGGTAGTATTCAAAAGAGAGAACTAGATAGGGAAAAGGGGGATAAAGAAGAAGGTTAAAAGAAAAGTAAGATGAAAGGGGAAAAAATGGTAAAGTGTAGCTACACTTGTTGCAAATAGGGAGGGGTGGGTGATGGAAGGGAGGGGAGGGGAAGGGGGGGAAGGGGGGAAAACCAAGATGTATCATGTACAGGTACAAAATAACCATGTTGATTATGATCATTATGTATACAATGTACCAATACATGTTCTTGGTAAAAATAAAAAAATTAAAAAAAAAAGAATTATGAGAATATAGGGCTTGGGGGTATATGTTCTTCATTATGTTGAAGGAATTCCTCTCTGTTCCTGATTTGCTAAGAGTTCTTACCCGGAATGTGATGGATTTTGTCTAGTGCCTTTTCTGTTTAACTGATGTGACTATGTGAGCCAGCTTTATTTGGTACTGTGCAGCACCACCTGCTCTCTGATTCTGTTATTGTAGCAGCAGGTCTGAACTCCCTGGGCAGCCTATAACCAAGCAGATTTTTCTAAAAATTTTGGTGCCTCAAATGATTTAATGTGGATGCTTGGGTTCTATTTACACTAATGCTACATCTCTGTTGCCAACTGTGGTCATGTGAGCTGGAAATCTACCATCTGGCACTTTCTAAATGTTTCATTTTCTCAGTGCTTACACTATGAACATCAGATGATCACATAGACTCAGTGACCTGCATTCCTGGTACCTCATATGTGGGAGTCACAGTTTTACATCTCTGGTGCTTCATTAGCTAGGTAAGTCAACATCTCTAGTGTCACATAACTTTGAACAACTGTCATCCATTTACAGATGTGTAAAACTCTCCATAATTCTGATTAATCAAGTGAATTTTATTTCCTACAAATTGCAAAGAATGAAAAAAATATAACAGCATTTTCAGTGTGTTAAGTATCTTCTTACATTTCCTACTATTTCTCCTGCATTCTTTGTGTCCCACAAACACATCTGCTGGCTACTCTTTCGGTGTTGGTCACCAAGAGAAATAAGAATTCAGTTTGACAATGGAGTAGTCAAATGACACTGGCACTATTTATGTGTACTAAATAATTGCTTTTTCACAGAAGATGATGGAGGCATACCAACAACTCCAAGACTTGAGAGTGATGTGCAGGCTTCCTCCCAGATTAGTTCCCAGGCTACATCTGACTCCTGGAAGGTAACAACTGATTAGTTACACAGCCTGACTTTAGTTCACAGGGAATATGAACCAGCTGATTGTTTCATGAAATACAGACTTTCAGGTGACAACCACATGTTCGTTTGTCTTTCTTTTTAATCCTTAAGAGCATTAGGAAAGAAAATATATTGTAGTTTCCAGCAGAGAGATTCCTTAAAACTGCTACTTGAGTTGTAAATGTGGAGAATTCTGTACAGAGCTAAATTTGTGTGCTGTCAGGATACATGAGTCACGTAGTTTTATCTACCCCTCTCTAATCTTTTCCTTTACATCATCTTTTTCTTCTTTTTACAAAGGGTAGGACTCATCGTAGTCAGTGGATATTGTCTATTCATCAGCAGCTCATTTTGTACTTTGGTTTGAAAGGAAAGTTTTTTTTGTGTGTGTGCTGGGGATCAAATTCAGGGCCTTGTACTTATAGGGCAAGCACTCTAACCACTGAGCTAAATCCCCAGCATGAAAGGAAAGTTTTAACAACACACCTTTATAAATATTCATGTAATTTCAGAGTACATTTTGCAGTTTAATATATACCACTGAGAGAGAATATATCACTGGTACTGAATACACATACACACTCTATATTTTCAAATTAAGTGAACCCCAACTTTTCCAGTGTTTTTATTAACAGCTTACAAAAGAATCCAAAGAGATAAAAAATAATTATCAAGAAGGAAGAATTTAGTTCTTATTTGTATGTCTCAATTTTTGGATATCACGAACAAGCAAAACTAAAACTAAACAAAATTGATACTGATTCATCAGCTTTTTGAATCTTTTCAGTTAAAAACTTTAACACATGCAAAACACAATATGTGATTTACTATCACCATATTCCAAAAATATCAAAGAGCAGTTAAAAATTTTGTTCTTATATCTCTTATTAACCAATAAAAACTAGATCATAGACTTTCTGGAGCATCTCAAAAATCAGCATATTTAACTTGTTCACCTGTCTCTGCAAGTATAAAGAGAATAAAGTCATCAAGTGTTAGGGGCTGTTCATGTCAGGTGCTCGGGTGTATGTGCATGTGTGTAGTGTGTGTGTTTTTGTGTGTTTGTCTGCATGTGTCTTTGAGTGTATATTGTGTGTGTATAGTACGAGCACACATGGGTTGCTGTGAGTATAAAATGTGTAGTGCCTGTGTGTGTAATCTCACATAATCCTCTCAGAATTTCCTCCTAACAATTGAGGAAGCCAAGTTTCCAAGAGATTTAGTAACCTGCTCATGCCTGTCTGACTCCAAAGGTTCTGCCAAACACGCTTTTGGTGCAGTCTCAGGTAGCTGCGCATTGCAATGGGGCCCGAGGCTGAACAGGATTTCAAGGGCCACAGGCTGGCTAAGTACATCAGATGCGTCAAACGGAGGAAACATGAGCAAGGGTTAATAGGCTTTGGTGGAAACGAATTTTAGAGTTTCAGTAGGAGATAAAATTCCCAAGGTCATAGATCCATTTCTGATGAGAAATTTTTTCCCAATGGGAAGGAGGGCGTGAGAACCTGCGTTGTGAAGGAGAGGATTCTCAGAAGCCCTCTAGCAAGGGAATTTCCTTGCGGACATGCAGATGTCTTCTCTGGTCACCTGCAACCATCTCTGCTTCCATGTGCCTGCACCTACGTGACTATGACTACTCTCCTCCCAGCCCAGCATGGCTGGGAGAAATGGCTCCTCTAAGGAGTGGGACAGGTGCACAGTCAATAGGGTGTGCTTGGGCAAGAAGGAGGAACTTTTGTTTCCTCTTCTGGGGTGAGGAGAAATGGGACACTGATTGTAGAGACATTCACATAGCCAACAGGTCCTTTTGCTATGAAAAATGACCAGATACTCTGTTTGGTGTGTATTTACTGCACGGCTGTGTGCTTACTGCTGTAGCTCTCCAGGCTTGGGTGACACCCCAGGTGCCGATGTCATTCACCAAAAGGGCAGAAGCCAACAGCTACGTCCAAGCTTTCAGGCTGAGCTGCTCTCTCAGCCGAGAGGGGCGGTACACTCCAGTGTAGGCTAGGGATTCCGGAGCCAGGGTAAGGCCTGATGTGCTGTATGAGCTGGCTCCTGCCTGTGGGAGAGGGAAATGACAACATCGAATGTGCGTCTCCGAGTGGGGTGGAGTCAAGATCCCAGAATGAAGTTTGGAAGAAATGCAGGTGAAGAGGCTGAAGAGGACCTGGCAAGGAGGTCAGCCAGGAGTTGCCTTTAGCAGGAGGTGGGCAAGGAAGCTCAGTGATGGCTGGAAGCTGGGGCCTGGAGCCAGGGGCCCATTCAAAGACCCTGAGGGCTAGAGGAGCTGGGAGGGCTGCGGGTGGATTCCGTGTTTCTCACTGCAAATGTCAGGCTGTCCCCTGACACTTCACTGATTTCATGTGCATGGGCCAGCTCTCATCCGGTGCCTTTGGTCTCCTCTGGGCAGCAGAAACCAGCCCCAAGACTCTGTCTCCTATGGACCACGTATGTCATCCATACCTGAAGGCTGGCTCCCCGGGGCTCCCATCCAGGTTCAGGTCACCCTGGATGCTTAATTTCCTGACATTTATTGCCCCAGGTTAACTGCAGCGGGATCTGAATCAAAGGCCAGATTATGCGTGGAGCATCAGAAGAAGCTCAGAGCCTAACCTGGTAATGGTGAACTTTAATTACTGCCTGAGATCAGTGACAAAGTAGACATTATTACCAAGCTAAATTTTGCAGTTTTGTTTGATTTTTTTTTCCAAAAGGATTGATGTATGACATTAATAGGATCATGGATAATCTCTCAAAGGAGATGTATCAGTTCTGAAGGTAGAATGGACTAATAGCAATTTCTGTAGCACTTAAAAGTCACTCTCTCCCCCGCAGACTCTGGTTGCATGAGATGGGTGCTACTGAGAGCAGGGATTCTTTCTCAGGACGGATGCGCTGGTTCTTCTACCAGAAGTCAGTAAGTGTTAACTGCAGCTCAAAAATGGCTGCCTCCCTATGCACATCCCTCCATGCACTGCGGCTGCTACTTTCTCAGCAGTCCTGCAGTTTAAAGAGAAGCTCTTGAGGGGTAGACCCACGTTGTTTCACTTAGGTACTGGAGAATACAATTATGATTCAATTGTATACAATTTTTGGAAGAAAACAAATAGTATTTCTTAAGCGAGTCATCGATATGAAAAAGAGTGGTAATTTTTATTATTTTATTGAAAAATTTTTTCGTCTTCCTTCCTGCTACTCTTTTCTCCTCTTCCATCTCCTTGCTCACTCTCCTCCTTCTCTTTCTTCTAATTTTTCCATCCCATCCCTCCTCTTCTCTTCTCCACTTACTTTTTCCTTCCTTATCTTTTTGATAACTCACAAATATCTCTCTTCATGCAGTGAGGTATGTCAAGACAGTTCTATCCTCCAGTTTTGTGAGAAGCTAGCAGGGACGGAAATGCAGCCCACATCACTGTGCCTCGGGTGGGCATTTCCACTCATTCTGTTGCTTGGGAGCCGGGAGGGACACTGTGGCATCTGAAGCCTGGTGCCTGGTGCTCAGGGTATGCAGAAGGTGGGGGAGATCCCTTTATTCTCTATTTCATGCATTACTTCATTTCATGGTGTGAAACAATTACACTCAAAGGGCTCAGTGGTACACAGCCGGGCTGCTCCTCAGTGCTCAAGCAGCGCTGTGCAGTAGAGATACTCAGACACACTTTAGGCCCTGACTCAGGAGAGAACTCTCATAGGAGACTCAGGGAAGCAGCGGCTCTTAAAAGCTGGAAACATCAGAATTGTGAGAATAAATGGAAACCTCAGTAGATACTTTTCAATTACGTCTTAAGAAAGTTACCCTCATCTCCTGGGTGTTGAGTCCCTTCTCCTAAATTCATCATTCTATTGAACGACAATGTGTTTTCTATGGCCTTTTAGACATCAACATCGCAAAACACGTGCAGAAGAACGATGTTAATTCCTGTGACTGTGTGTACTTGTACTGCTGCCCAAACACCCGGCTGGACGTGAGCTCCGGTGTGGCTCCGAGACTAGCACGCATGCCTGGCTCTGCGCCACTGAGATGCCTCTCCGCTGCAATTCCTGGGAGCAACAGAGTGCTGGCAGGAATAAAAGAAGTTCGGCCTCTGTTTTGGAGGGCGATTACTAAATTAATAAAAAAAAATTACCACTCCCACTCTGAAATATAGAAATTATAGTCTCCTTGTAAAAAGAAAAAAGTGGAAATGCCAAAATCTTTCTGAGCAGCCTGTTTTATTTTCTCAGTTTGATCAGTTTAGGAGAAGAAAACAGCACACTAAACAGAGATCTTAAATGAGCATTTCTTGAAACAGTGAGATGTGCAAAAAATCAAATCAAACAACTTTTAATAATACTTGACTGCCAGAGGAAAATAAAATTGGAGCTGCCTCTGTAAAATAAAAAAAGCAATTAACAACTTTCTGGTGCTATTTCTTAAAGGCCTACCTCAGGAAAGCAAATGACATGAAGCAAAGAAAAAGCCCACATCTTTCTAAAGGAAAAATAGTCACACTGTGAAATTGTGAAAGGCAGGAAAAGGAAAAGCTGGGGCTGGGAAAGCGACCCCAGACCATCCAGGGTGACACTAAGGTGGACAGCTCCGTGTGCAGATGGGAGTAAGGGATCCTTGACTGCTAACAATAGAGCATAATGCTCGTTCAGTAATAACAGTCATCTGACAGGAGATGAAGGCGTCAAAGAAAGAAAATTGACAGCTAAACAAACATTGAGATGTCTTGTTGATATAAACTGTTTTAAATTTTTTAAACATTTAAAAAATTTCTACCTGAAATTACAATCTGTACATTTCAAACTGAAGAACAGACTTGTTTATTTACCCTGACTTTCTCCAAACATCCCAAATCTCCTAGTGTTCTAGAATGTTCTATTCCAGGTCAGATCTGTAGAAAATAACCTCTAGTCACTAGTCTCTCCAGAGAAAAGGTGCCCACTGTTCCCCTGATGCTGTTTGAGGGGAGTCACACAACACACACTTTCAGGCCCTGTTTTTGGTCTCTCCACTTGCTGGCCTACCCAAGAATTCCTGCTGTACTTTCTTCCACACCTCTTTGAGACCCTAGTGTGTGCCAGTCGCTGGGAGAGTGGAAATGAACTGATCATTGACAGAACTTTGCTTATGAATCTATGGAAACATAAAATTCAGTTTTCCTCTGGCACCCATGCCTTGCAGTAGAAGGCATGATCTGGCACCGATTTTCTGGAGGAGAATTTGGAAACATGCATTAAGAAGATTCTCATGTGCTGAACATCAACCCAGCACTTCCAGAAACACATTCTCAGAAAACCAACAAGCAAGCACATGAGATCCAAATGCAAAATCAGACAAGCTTTTTTGTAAATATGAGTGTTGTTTAAAACAGGTGAGGCTAGCAAAACCCCTAAATAACCCAAATTAGGAGAATTCTCTGAGGAAGTTATGGTGCTCTCTGACATGAGTAAGGGGTAGCTATTAACGATGAAGTCAGGGGTTTTTATGACGCAGGGGGCTGTGTAAGCCGTGTTACAGAGTGAAGAAATCAGGGTACTGAGTGGCAGGTATAGAACACTGACCTATATGTGTAGGTCATAATCTGTGTGCACACACATGCCCATGTGTGTATAGAAATTGATACATGTAAAAATTTCCACATTTATATATCCATATATCCTACGCATTACATGAAGATAGAAAAAATATGGAAAAAATATACAACCAAATGCTCCACATGTTGTACATATTTATATGCTCCTTAGCGTATATCACTGGTGCACCTAAGAATTTTCGATGCTTTCTGTTCTGGGATTCCATCTTTCTTGATTGTAAATATAGCCACAGAGATCCCCACACTTAGAATATTTTCCTTCTCCTTCAGGCAGACGAGGGCAAGCCTTGCTGCATTCACTGTCCTCTGCCTCAGTGTTCATGTTGCACCTTCGTAGCGGAGGGCTCAGTACTGAGCGCTAAGAGCTGACGGCTTGGCTGAAGGTCCCAGTCTACTCCTCGGCCATTGTCACTGTCCTCCGTCTGAAGACTAAGTCTGCCTGTTGGCACTGTGGAGAGCAGGAGTACAAACTTCACTTTTCAGACTTAACCATGGCAGGAACTCAGGATTGTCATAATGATGATATGGAAATGGCATAGGGAACACATTTGTAAAAATACAAGAGCTTCATAAAAGTTATGTCACTTAGATTTTTAACTCGGCACAAAGTGGTGACATAATAAACATTACAACACATTATGTTGAATGCATATAACCTTCTGCTCATGCTCAGAGAGCTACGAAGCACACCCGTCTCAGTGTGAGGAGACCGGCTCTGGCAGGGGCACATCTAATGTGAAGTAGCCACACAGAAGCCACATTCAGACCCTCAGTCAATAATCCAGGCTCTACCTGAGCATATGACTGGCTCTCATCCACTCCAATATCCCCACCCTGCCCACTCATCAGTTTTGCAAGGTAGTAGGGGCTCAGCCTCAAAAGATACAGGAGAGGTCCTGAGGAGCCGAGCAGGGTAAGACATCAGTCACACTGAGTACACCACACTCCAAAACTAAAGGTGTTTGTAGGGAGCATGATTCTCCTTTCCAGTATATGTTCTGAAAGTCACACAAGCTTTCTC
This sequence comes from Hystrix cristata, assembly GCA_004026905.1. NCBI lineage: Eukaryota > Metazoa > Chordata > Mammalia > Rodentia > Hystricidae > Hystrix > Hystrix cristata. The sequence goes on from PVJO010009441.1 coordinate 7,946, forward strand.
TTTTTCTAGCTCCATAATGTGGAAATAAACTTCCTGCAGAAGGAAGGAAAGAAAATAGAATGTTGAAAAGAGATAATTTGTTGTCAAGCCTTCAAAAATGTCCTGCAAGTTTGAAGTGAATTGCTAGCTTCTTTGCTGTGATGTCCCTCTTGTCCAACTCTCTCTGATTTAATATTTTGAATAGAGTTGAAGATCAAACCTGCACCTTGCACCTGCTAGGCAAGCATTCTGCCATTTAGCTACACTGCCAGCCCTCAGCCATTCAATTTTGAAAAACTGCCTAGCCAGAATATCTCTTGGTTGACCCTGTGGGACAATGAGGAAGAAGAAATTGGCTCTCACTAGATGATGATGGGTCAACAGTGATAGATTGTCAGCATTCGCACCCTCAGTCTTATTTTATTTGTGCTTTTATCTTAAAACTATTCTTTTGAAATCTGCAGTCACTCAAATGAACGGTCCCATTCACAGAGTACAGTTTATCAGAATGAGAAAGACTTCTGGATGAACAAATTTGTTTTTATAAAGTCACACTGAACCTTGAGCAGTACTTTCCTGTGGAGGAACAGAGGGTCACACTGTGGTAACTTATTTCAGGGCTAGTCACTGCCACCCTGGGACCTGGCAGCAGAGATCTTTGGCATCTCCAGGAATAAAACTCTTTGAATAATAAAAACAAAAACTAAGAGGAATGACAAAAAATAAACCAATCAAGAAAACTTGTCATAACATCTGTGTGGTTGTGAATTTCTTTTAAGTTACTGTCTCTTGGCTCCTATGATAAATGATTCATTGGCCGAGGAAAAGGTTTGGCCAAATACTGGCACTGGCATTGAAATGGACTCACCAGGTGTAGGCTAACATCATAGATTTTCCAGGTGTCTAGCGCTGAAAGCCAATTTCTAAAGAGAAAGGAAAGATGCACTCTTATCTATTATTTCAGAGTTCAGTGTCAAAATGTCAAGAAAACAAGAAAAGGCTCTGTCTGAGCTGATATGGTGTGGGGTTCCATTTGGGAGTTGAGTAACTAGCCTGTTGCAGTCTTTTAGAAAGAAGTAACTAGAGCTCTGTTTTGATGCTCAATTTTACACTTTTCAAGCTTCTTGTTTCTTCCCCTGACAGGTGACTATAGGCGCCCTTAGTAAGAAAGTTAAAGGGACCCTCAGACAAAGGATTCCCATCACAGCATGTTGTTCTGACTTCACAGAGATATAGCTGCCCAAGTCCATGCATCATCCCTGCCCCAGTGAAGAGCTTCTGCTGATGGTTACTGAGTGGCTGGCACTTTCAGACATGACAGGGGTCACCAAAGTTATCTTTCAACAATCGAGAGTGCCATCCACGAGAAGGGTGGCCAGATAAGACACAGGGTATCTTGCACTGTGTGAGGCTTATTTACTAAATGAAGGCAAATATTTGTCTCTTAGCTGAAGTTCAAATTTATTTAACTAGCCATAATGTGGCAACACTGGGCAAAGGACATAAACATTAGTACAGATAGAACTGTGATAGTTCATCTTGATTATAAACTGGACTGGATCAAGAGATTCCTTGGAGAGATGATTGGATTGTGAGAACTCTAACTTCAGTGGTTAACCCATAGAGAAACGAATGGGTCATCAGGAGATAAGGCCTAGCGGGAGGATGTGGATTGTGGTAGTGTGACCTTGTAGACTACATGTGGCTGCTGATCCCTTCCTCTCAGACTCTTCCTCAGCTTTCTGCTCTCTGGATGCCATGAGTTAAGCAGCTTTCTTCCACATGTACTTCTGCCATGCTGTTTCTGCCTTGGAGCCAGCCAGCCAGCCAGCAATGAACTGAGCCCTCTGAAACATAAGCCCAAGAAACTTTTCCTCCTTTAAATTGTGTGTGTCAGGTACTTCATCTCGGTGACAGGAAAGCAGACAATGTATCAGGAGAAGAGATCTAGAAATGCCAGTCATGTGAAAATAGAGGCCGAGGTTGGAGTGACAGTGCCAAAAATCTGGAACACTTGGAGCCACTGGAAGCTGGAAGAGGCATGAAGGCTCCTCTTGAGATATTCTGAGAGAGGACTATCTTCTTGAATGAATATTGTACATGTTCACTGCAGATACAATGCACAGACATTATTTTTTTTAATTGAAACATTTCAGACCAGATTTGAATCTGAAATCCCAGACTACTCCTGCATTTTATTAATTAAACAGTGTGTTAGTTTGCTAGTGCTGCCACAAGAAAATGCATCAGATTTCAGGCCTCAGGAATAGCACTGGAGGCTAGAAGTCCGTGACCTGATGCCAACAGGGTGGTTTCTCCTGAGGACTCTCTTCATCTTGCAGACAGCCATCTTCTCTCTCTGTGTTCCTATGGTATTTCCTCAGCGTGTGGCTGTGCTCTGACCTCCTCTTCTTAAATGACTCCCTCAGACTGTATTAGGCGCACCCTAATGTTCTCACTGTTGCCTTAATGACCTCTGTGAAGATCCCTTGTCCAAATCTATCGATGAGGAAGAAAAGTTGATTTTGGTTCATGGTTTCAGTTCATGGTTGCTATGCTCTGTGGCAGCACATCTTGGTGGCAACATTCAGCAGAGGAGATTGCTCAAACTCATGGTGGCCTGGAAACAGAGAGAAAAGAAGGGTCCAGGGTCCCAACACCCCCTTCAAAGGCCACCTCCAGTGACCTGCCTTCCTTCCACCGGGCCCCACATTCTAAATGTTCCATCACCTCCCGGCAGCACTGCAGGCTGGTGACAAAGCATGTGGGGATATTTAAGATCCAAACCACAACACGTGATGATTTGCAGTTGCTCTTGGTGAGCAGCTTCCTCTGTTGGCTGCTCTTCTCCAGGCAGTCTCCAAGTTCCTCGAGGTCTCTCTTCTTCATTTCCTGCTCTATCTTCAGATGACTGCATTGGTCAAATCTCATGAAGAAAATGACTTTCAAAATTTGAAATGTTCTATTACTTACACTTTGTAGAGGTTGTTTTATCTCAATTCTATAAAGGAATTACTACTTCAAGAACCATGAAATAAAAGAATTTTTTTTTGCTCTTAGATCAAATCGGACATGGACAAATTAGGGCCCTGCAAGAAACAAGAACATGCTTCTGAAGAAAGCAGGAGCCAGGTTGCAGATGACACCCAGGACAGCTCCAGGGAATGAAACAGAATTGATGAAAGTGGAGTGCTGTGGGCTGCACTTACAGAACGATTAGCTGCACCACTTAGGGAACTTTTCAGGAAAGCCTGCAAAACTTGGAGGCCTTGCACTGGAAGAATCTGGAAATGTCCTGAGCCACAGTCCCACCCATAAATTAAGGGGCTTTCATGTACTGACAATAATTTTCATGCCTTTGCTATTCTGTCTGTGTCTGCAGCAATCAATAGTCAAAGGTAGAATAAAAATTTGGGAGGCTTACAGATAAATGAAGATGTTTCCCTTTTCTCTCCTTAGATCTGACTACAACCACACGAGTCCCATGTGGCATGAGGCCAACCAACAAATGAAAAACCTAACTTGTCCTTGATGGCAATGAGAGGTCAATTCTGATAATTTTGATTTAGAATATCAAGAATTCATGCTTCTCAGGCTGATCTTCTGATGTGAAAATTCCCAGCAGAAGCCAACCATTGAAGGTCATTTTCTGGTTTTCAAGGGCATAAGACAATTGTGACTCAAACACAGATGGGTCCTGGGGAACAACAGAATGCTCTGTCTTTGGCTACTGTGACAGTCACTTATTCTCTGGGTTTCGCAAAGAAGAAATATTCTGCATGTAGAAAGCCAAAATGTTTATTAGTTAAATTTGCATATAGATGCAAAAGACTATAGTATTTTTACAAGTACAGTTATGTACCATGGCATTTTCTCAAAAACGTTGTGCAGATACTCAATCTGGAACATCATGATCAGGTCTTACATCACCACATGTTATTTTTTCTGGAACTTCCCAACATGGTTGTTGTTAGTTGGGCATCTTTAAAGGAAGGTCACTAGGTGGGTCATCGGAAAGTCTTACAGGTGTGCTCCCAAGGAAATTCCTGTGTCAGGTCCCTGCAGTGAAGCTTTCCCAGTGAAGAGAGTTGGGGGGAGTGGAGGTGCCTGACCAGACGGGTATCCAGGGGCCCACTTCAGGACATGGGGGTCCATGTCAAGAGGCAGGACAGAAACTTCTCAGCTGGCCAGACCAGACAACATTACCTCATCTCCATCATCTCCGTTGTGATAAGAGCTCGTGATTATTTTTCCCGATTGTGAAGTTCTCGTGTCACATTGTGGAGTATCTGGAACAATCGAAAATGCTAAAGTAAGTGACAATTATTGTGTCTTTCATATAAAGTACGATAGAAAAATATGGTATACATTTAAATTTTTACGCTTGATCTTAGCCAAAAGGCTAGGAAGAGATTTACATTTAAATTTTTAAAATTATTACAGTAAAAGACACACTGTCACTAATCCTTCCTAAAATACTCCCCCTCATTTCAAACACACTCATCCCATATCTTCGCCACTTTCTGAAGCAGTTCTGGAAATCTCTTTCATGAACGTCTTAAATTGCACTGCAATGGCTACCTTCATGTCCCGAGGTCATTCAAAACATTTACCTTTCATGGCCATTTTGACTTTTGGGAAGAGTCAGACATTGCACAGTGCCAGATCCAGTGAACAAGGTAGATGAGGACACACTATATTGTTTTTGAGCCTGCCAGACTGTTGGATGACACTTGGCAACAGCAGCCAGTGTCTTTACAATCACACCTCATAAAGACACTCATGAAACAGGACTTACAGAAATGTTTCAGAAAGTGGCAAAAAAGATAAGATGTGTCCAAAGCAAGGGGGAGTATTTTAAGAGGGAGTAATGGCAATGTGTATATTAGTGAATAATTTTTCAAATTTAAACATTCACTGCATTTTTATGACCCTGTGTATATTATGTACACATAGAATAAAATGTAAAATATGTATCAAAGCAAATAAAACTTATACATCCAGGTTTCTCACTTAATAGTATATGGCAAACTTGTTCCAGGTCACTTAAATTTTATTTTTGTGCTTTTAGCATTTTCATTATATTTTACTTGTGAGTATGTGAAGAATTTTATGTCAGGCTCTGTCCTTTAGGTATAATAATATTTTCTTTCTGAAAACTGTGACCTAATATTTACACATTTTATAATATTCCCATCTTCTGTTTATAGCATAATACACCCAAGTGTTTGCCTAATGCTGGCATTTAAAAGTTTCAAGGTTTTCAGAAAAGGACCCAACTGAAAAAGAGAACTACAGGCCAATGAACATAGATGCGAAAATTCTCAACAAGATTCTGGCCAACAAAATACAACGAATTATCAAGAAGATCATACACCACGACCAAGTAGGATTCATCCCAGGGATGCAGGGATGGTTCAACATACGTAAATCAATGTATGTAACACACCACATCAACAAATTCAAAGACAAAAATCACAGGATCATCTCAATAGATGCAGAAAAAGCATTTGACAAAATCCAACACCCATTCATGATAAAAACACTACAGAAAAGAGGAATAGATGGTGTATATCTAAATTTGATAAGAGCCATATATGACAAACCAACAGCCAACATCACACTCAATGGTCAGAAACTGGAAGCTTTCACACTAAAATCTGGAACAAGACAAGGTTGCCCACTATCACTACTATTATTCAACATAGTTCTAGAAATATTAGCCAGAGCAATTAGACAAGAAAAAGAAATAAAAAGGATAAAGATAGGAAAAGAAGAAGTTAAACTATCATTATTTGCGGATGACATGTTACGCAACATAGAAGACCCAAAAAACTCCACCAAAATGCTTCTAGATTTAATAACGAAGTTCAGTTGCATTGCTGGATACAAAGCCAACACCCAAAAGTCAATAGCATTCCTATACACAAACAACAAACCCACCAAAAAAGAAATAACAGAAGTTATACCTTTCACAATTGCACCCCAAAAAATAAAATATCTAGGAATCTATCTAACAAAGGAAGTAAAAGATCTTTACATTGAAAAATACAGTACTCTAAAAAAGGAAATTGAAAGGGATATCAGAAAATGGAAAGATATCCCATGTTCTGGGGTAGGAAGAAGCAACATAGTGAAAATGGCTATACTTCCTAAATTACTATACAGATTTAATGCAATTCTAATCAAGATACCACCAACATACTTCAAAGAATTAGAAAGGACAATCATGAATTTCATCTGGAACCACAAGAGACCAAGAATAGCAAAAACAATCCTAAGCAACGGGGGCAAGACAGGGGGCATCACAGTCCCCAATCTAAAACTATACTATAAATCTATAGTGATAAAAACAGCATGGTACTGGCAAAAAGACAGACCTGAGGATCAATGGAATAGAGTGGAGGATGCAGAAACAACTCCAAACACACTCAAATACCTCATCTTCAACAAAGGAGCCAAACACCCTCACTGGAAGAAAGATAGCCTCTTTAACAAATGGTGCTGGAAAAATTGGCTTGCCACATGCCAAAAACTAATGTACATGTCTCTCATCATGTACTAAACTAAGATCGAAGTGGGTCAAAGATCTAAACATTAAAACAGAAACACTAAATTTACTGGAGAATAGAATAGGAAGAACCCTCGAAGACATAGGGGTAGTGAAAAAAATTTATGAACAGAACCCAGACCGCACAGGAAACAATACAACGAATCAGTGCTTGGGACCACATGCTATTAAAAAGCTTTTGCACAGCAAAAGAAATCACCAATAGAGCAGAACGAAAAGCCACAGAATGGGAAAAAATTTTTGCTAGTTATCCATCAGACAAAGGTCTAACATCTAGAATATATAAAGAACTCAAAAAAAATTAAACGTCCCAAATTTAAAGACTCAATCCAAAAATGGGCATCTGAAATGAATAAACATTTCTCAGATGAAGAATTAAAAATGGCAAATAAATATATGAAAAAGTGTTCAACACCACTCGTCATTCGAGAGGTGCAAATCAAAACAACATTAAGATTTCATCTCACTCCAGAAAGAATCACGTTTATGAAAAAATCAACCAACAACAAATGCTGGAGGGGCTGTGGGGAGAAAGGAACCCTCCTCCACTGTTGGTGGGAATGCAGACTGGTCCAGCCACTGTGGAAATCAATATGGAGATTCCTCAAAAAACCAGAACTAGAGGTTCCATTTGATCCAGCTAGTCCCCTACTGGGGATCTTCCCAGAAGAATTAAAATCTTCATACCACAGAGATATATGCACAACCATGTATATAGCAACACAATTTTTTTAATAGTAACACAATTTGTAATGGCTAAGTCTCGGGAAGCAGCCTAAATGCCCAACAACCAATGAATGGCTAAAGAAAATGTGGCTTTTGTACACAATGGAGTACTACACCATCATAAAAAAGGATAAACTAGAGTCATTTGTCTGTAAATGGATGTTCCTTGAGAATATACTATTAAGTGAAATAAATCAGACACTCATGAGTACACATCGAATTGTTTCTCTGATATAAGAAACCATAACTGTAAATAAGGACAAAGAGGTGTAATAGATATTATATAAAAAGAAGATAATATACAGAGGAGAGGAGTACTAGAAAGAGGGAAGGGGAAAAGCAGGAAGGGAAAAAACAGAAAGAAAGGGGAAAGGGAAATCATGGAAAAATGTGAATAAACCTGCTATAAATAGGGATGGAGGGAAGAGAAGGGAGGGGAGGGGACAGGGGGGAGAACCAAGAGGCACCATGTATAGGTACAAAACAAACATGATGAGTGTGATCATTATATGTACAATGTACCAATACATGTTCTTGGTTAAAACAAAGTTTCAAGGTTTTGCCTATACTTAGGAGAGAAAACAATGTATGTTTCTTTGTATCTACAAGCACACATTTAGCACCTAAGATTCATTCTTAAGTAAGTGACATTTTTACGTCACAGTATGTAAACAAGTTCAAGTTTCTGAATGGATGATTGTCAGTTTTTTCAGTATTCTTGCACCAAAGGACATCTGGTGATCCTTTGAGTGACTTGGTGGTTGATGTAAATGATAGACATTTGTGTTGGAGTCTGGACCTTGTTAATAGGTTTAGTGTGAATTTTTCACTAAACCTATTATACAGAATTTTAAAAAATTTTCTGTTGCATTTTTGGAAAAAGCTCTGTTTTAATTTGCCATGTGCTTTTGATTCTTATTTTGTTTTGATTAATTTTTTTGATTATAGTTTAAGTCTTTATGTCCCTGGCCTATTACTTATATAATGAGTTGCACTTTTTAGCGTTTTGCCTGGGAAATTCATTACTTTAAATGGAATGCAGCATTTATTTAATTTTTTAAATTTTTGTCTCTTTTGTACCCACCTTTCTATGTGATGTGTAATATAAGAAGAGACCTCATATTTGCTCAGCAGAACTCCAATTTGTTCAGTAGAATATTTAAGTTTCATATTTCTTACTGTTTTATATCTTTTAATCTTCACTTTTTCTGAGATTTATTGGGGAATAAGTAATGAAAAATAAAGTGCACACAGCAAGAATGTACAATATGGTCAGTTTTGACGTAGGTATGTGGATGTGAATATATCACCCACATCACAAACTTTTCTTCTATCTTGTGATTCATCCCTTCCTCCACCTGACCCCTTGCAGCTCCAGGCTTGTTTTTCATCACTATGGGTTGGTTTTCCATTTTTCAAGTTTCATATACAAATGAATGCACATGAATATACCTTTTTACATGACTTCCTTTATTCTGTTCTTTTTCTGCTTTCCAATGATTCATTCATTTTCCTTGCTAAGTATTCCACTGTTTACATATACTATGATTTGTGTATTCATTCTGTTGATAGCAATGGATTCCTTTCGGTATTTGGCTGTTAGGAATTAAATGCTGGGGATATTCATGAACTGGTCTTCTCATGGACATACACTTTGCTTAAATACTTCTGGGTGGAAGGCTGGATCATATCATTAGGTGGTATGTAGCATTTTCAGAAACTGCTAGACTGTTTGCAGAATACTGGTTTGCATTGTCACCACCTCTGTGTGAATGCTTCAGTTGCTCCATGTCCTCACTAATGTTTGGCAGAGCTAGTTAATCTTCTGTTGCTTTGTCTTGTGGACTCAGTCCATGATTGAGCGGCCATGTTGCTTTGGGCCTGTGGCGGCACAGTACATCATGGTGGGAGTGCACAGGAAAGCTGATCACTTCATGACAAGCCAGGGATCAAAGGAGGGCAAGGGGAAGAAGCTGGAGTTCCACAGTCCCCTTCCAGGGCACATCACTTTCTTCACTGCCGGAACCTCCAGCTACTCCCTTCTCTTGAATTTTTCACTCTCTCCCCAAAGTGCCACTCCAGGAAACAAGCCTTTAACACAAGGGCTTTTGATGGACATTAGCAAAGCTAATGGATCTCTGCTGACCCCTGCCTGTGGTTTGATTTATGTTGCCCTGGCCAGTGGTCATGGCTGGGTGCCTTTCTGTAAGCCGATTGACTGTTAGTGTGTCTTCTCTGTGATGTGTCTGTTCCAATCCGTGGTTCACTCTGTACTGGGTTGTTAGTCTTCCTGTCATTGACTTGCTTTATATATCCTAGATGCAAGACCCTTACATGATAAATGTGATGTGAAAATTCTCTCTGAGACTATGGCTTACTTTATCATTTTCTCAATGGTGTCTTTCAAGGAGTAAGTTTTAAAATTTGATGAAGTTTAGTTTATTATGGTTTTTCTTTTTTAATTAGAGCTCTTGCCATTCTATTTAAGAAATCTGAAACTACCTCAACTTCTCAACTACTTTAATCTAGAAGTTGTGTCATTTAAAATTTTATTTGTGGGTAGGCCTGTGGCTCATTTTAAGTTCTATAGATGAGTCAATGTTCATTTTTGTATATTGATATCCAACTGATAAGACACCATTTATTGAAAAAAAAACTGTCTTTTGCCCACTGAATTTCTTTGGTATCTTTATTCAAAATCATAAATACAAGATCTCTGTCTTCTGTTTATCTACTCATATATCTCTTCATTAATACCAAAACAAACTACCTCAATTACTGCAGCTTAATCATAAGAACTGAAGTGAAGAATGATAAATCTGCCAACTTATTTTTTTTCTCCTAAATTGCTTTGATTATTCTAAACTAATGGTGTAGTGCACAGGTTAGTTAGTTACTATATAGTAGGTGGTCAGTAAGGGATTGGCTTAAGATAGAACTGGCTGGATAATAAGAAAACAGTACATACAAGGTGTTTAAGAGGTAATTTAAGGCATTGAGTTAGTTAAGCTTAGAAAGGTAAACACAAACACAACAAAAAGGATGAAAAATTAGGATAAGTATAGGCAGATAAGGACCCTTCCTCCGACGAAAGAAACGTCTTAGGCGGACTATGTTAAGTTAATTGACAGCACCTCTCTGCCTCCCAGCTGGACTTAGAGGAGCCTAGAAATGCACAGCAGCCAGTTTCCTTTACACTCAGCCAAGTGAATGACCAATTTTTCTTGGACTCTACACTACAAAGCCTAAACACCAATACACCATCCTAAACCAACCAAGTCCCCTGTTTAAACAGGTGCTTATCTGTGTAAGACCAACACAAAGAAAGCACCTCGGAAACCCCACTTTCTGGGTTCCCTTCTGGAAACCAGAAGTTTTATTTCTTTTCATTTCTAATAAACACTCTCCTAATCTCCTCCTTTTGTCCCTGATTTCATTCTTGACTGCATGAGACAATGAGTTTGGGTTTATGTGATTTGCAATCAGTTATCAGTTTCAAGGGAGACTATTGCTTTTATTTTGGATTGTGTCTCATCCGTAGACACAGAATTACTTATGCTTCTTTTCTGATGGTTTTCAAGGTGTTGCTTCATTTTCTGCTGGCTTCTGATTTCCGATAGAATGAACAGCTGTTTAGATAGTTGCTCTTCTGTCTTTGACTTGTCATTTTTCTCTAGCTGTTTTTCAAATACTTTCCTTTGTCTGAGGCTCTCCATGTAATGACTGTGAAGTCACAAGACAGCCGTCTTTGTCTTTGTCCTGTTAGGTTGGCCGAGCCTCTTGAATCTGTATATTTGTATCTTCCATCCCACTTGGTGAAGTATCAGACATTGTTTTCTTCAACTTTGTTTTGTGCCCCAAACATTTTTGCTTCCATCAGATCTGCAGGTTGTGTTTGGCCTTTCACTGTTGCCTCCCTATCCCAGCTTCTCTGAGGCTCTGTTCATCTTCTCTATTTCTCAACCTGGGACACTCATTGGCCTTTTCTCAGGTGACTGTTCCCTTTATTCATCTTCTCCATTCTGCATTGAGTCCATTTACTAGGTTGTTTTCAATTGACATTATTGTAGAAAGAAGTTAGATTCCCAGCAAAAATTAAGCCAGAGGTACAGAGAGTTTTCACATAGCCCTTGTCTCCATGTGCTCAACTACTCCATTATCAGAGCCTCCGCCAATGAGGTTTTTATTTCAAGTATCTTATTTCCCAGTTCTGTTTTTTAATGTACATACTTGCAGAACATAATGATTATATTCCTTGTGTGGAGTTGGTACATGTGTAAAACACATCTTAGTTTGCTTTTTCATCCCCTTTTCTAAACGTCTCTTCCTCATTCCCTCATCTTTTGATCTCTTTTTCCATTTGAGAAAGATCTATCTCCCTACTTCCTGTATCTGTCTTTTATTTTGCTCTTTATTTATACTTTGGGTTTCTTCTATAAGAAAAGTATGCAATATTTAAGCTTGTGTGTCTGATTTATTTCACTAAACATTATGATTTCAAGGTGCACCCATTTGCTTACAAATGACTCAAGTTTATCTTTCTTTATTTTAGAACAGTACTCCTTTGTGTATAAACATTGCATTTTCTTTATCCACTCATCTGTTGATGGACATATAGACTGATTCAAAGATTTAGCTATTATGAGTTATGCAGCTATAAACATGGGTATTTGATGTATTTAACTCTTTCAGGAAGAAACCTAGGTAGGGTATAGCTGGGTCAAGTGGAAGTTTCCAGTTCTTAAATTTCCATTAATTTGTCTTTTACAGCTTCTCTTTCTTTGTTGGGAATTTTTGTTTTCACTTTTTTTGAGTACACTTGTCTTCTCTTATGCAGGATTGTTATATAATAATTAAGTTCTCTTTCTAATAATACCAACATTTGTATATCATTTTTGTTTTGACATGTGCTAATTGTTTTTTCTTTTTATAACTGGTCATATTTTCATAATTCTATGTATTCTAGTTATTTTTGTGGATATTATGGCCATTATGTTGTATAGACACTGGTACCTGTTAAAATCTACTGGACTATATTGACTAATTAGGTTCAGACCATCTATTTGCAGTGGTGATTCAAATTTCAGTTCAATACTTGTAGCCTTGATTTTATTTGATTTTTGAATAGTTTGCAGTTTAAATATTAGATCAAGTTATTTCCTATAATCACATAAAGTATTCACAAAGCTCCAAAGTAAAGTTAGAAATAGTATATACCCACTATTTTCTTACATCTTTTTAAAACAACTATTTGTATTTTTACCTTGTGGTTTATCATTCTTTCATCTTCTATTTTATTAATATATCTCTTAACATAGGCCTCTTTTTTAAGACAAAGGCTAGCACATTGTGAATCCTTTTAATTTCTGTAGGAAATAAATGTTTCAAATACAGGTATATGAAATAATTTGCATAATCATGCCATATTACTGAAAATATTTGGTTATGTTGATAATTGCTCTTATGCTACCATAAATAATGACTTCAGTGGATCAGTACCTTGTCTTATTAAATTATATAACATAGCTAAGTCAAGTATTATGTTCAGTAACAGGATTTCTATTTCTTTACTACTATGGATTAAGCTTTATGCGGCCAACAGTGAAATTTTGGTTTAAAAACCGAGAATAACTCTTGGTGGTTATATCTCCTTCTATTACTGTGAAAGAGGAACTCTATCTGTTTTTGGAGCAAAGATCTCTTCAAACCTTTCTTTAACTTGAGTGTGCTTATTCTGTTTTATTCCCTCCAGGTCACTCTTTTCAGTCAGCCTGTGGTTTAGGAAGTAGGTGTACCGTTGTGCGTACACTGACTCCTAACAGTGCTGGACCTCAGCTAGGTGGTAGCAGTTTGTCCTGCTGTCTTGGGGAATCTGTTTAAAGAAGAGTCGTCATGGTCAAGGCTGGTGTGCTTGGTGCTCAGCAATAGTGCGCTCTTAGACCCAACAGCATCCTTGCTGGCAGTTGGCTGATGCATCGAGAACAAGAAGAAGAATTTCTGCAACCTTATTGGCGAGCATATGGCAGACTCTGATTTCCTTACTAAATCAGATGATATTACTAGAACTGGGTCATTATGCACACATTGTAATCTATCGTTAAACCCAACAAAGTAATATTTAGCTAGTGCTTTAATTGTGCTACTGGGATTTATCTCTGCTTTTCAAAGGAAAAAAGTCAAGTGGGATGGGAGGAGGAGAAGAAGCAGTGAATTTCCCATTTTAATAAAAGAGGTTGTCATTTTTGACAAATGATATTGTGGCTGAACAATTACTTATTCTGATAAAGATGGAGTCACGGCCTTATTTGACATAGGACTGTGTCGTCTGGAAGGACTGACCCCGTGGGCCTGGGTTGCAGTGTTTGTAAAGTAATGCTGCTCTGGGGAATGAGGGTCAAATCAGCTCAAAGAGGCTGAGTGTCTATCATTTTCCCCATTTAAAGCAAATGTATTTTAGTGTATGTTTCAGTCAACTGTTTGTTTCTTTGGGTCTTTTTTATAAACATGATTTACTCCAATATTATGCCCTCCTTTCATTACTTTAGAGTTTCTTTTGTTATTTGTACTTAGGAATAGAATCGCTAAGAATCTGTACAATCTGATGCTCACATTTTGTCCTGTGTGTACTATTAGCTCAACCTAAAATTTAACCCCACTTGCCACGGGGGTCCCAGGTTCACATGGGAAGCCTGCAGGGGTCCTAAGAAGGCAGGGAGAGCATCCTTGCCTTTCTTTGGTCTCAGTCCATGTCACAGCACAGTCCCTGCTCTCTTGTCCCTAATGGTGGCCCAGGCAGGCCAGCATGGGAGACCATGAGAGGCAGTGGTGATTCTCATTCACACACAGTGATAGGAACCAGAGCTCTGTTGTCCAGAGAGGCAAAAGAAGTGAGGACGTCACACTCCTGGGCCTGGGAAGCACATAGCCCCTTTTCTGCCACATGCTAGGTGAATCCACCCAGATGAATCCTGGCTCCATCTCCAACAGCCGGAGATGAAGACTTCGTTTTCTCTTCTGTCAGGGTTAACAAAATAAGCAATTTATTAAATTGCATTATGACAGACACAGTGGATAATGAGTCTTGTTACATAGTTAAAGACTTTAACAATTATAAAGATTTACAACTGAGCTAGCCACATGAGTGCTAGAAGAGTGGGATACTGAGAGGAGCAACAAGGCGAGTGACACTGTCCCCAAAAAGCCAAATGGGCCAAGCACACAGCTGTCTGAGGTGGGGGTTGCCAGGGGATGGGGACTGGGACATTTTGGATTCCCAGCCTGACTCCGAGGGACACTCCACTCTCTCCTTGGGATGCCATTGTTCTGCCGGCTGCATGGCATGCCCAGGGTCCCACATGCCAATCCTGTGGTTCAGGGGCAGTTGCCTGGTAACCTCCTGATGACCAAGGGGTACAGGCAGCCCCAGAGCTTCATTCCTCAGGCCGTCTCCAGGTTTGATCAGATGGGCAGAGCGGACATGTGGATTACAGACTTATCCCTGCTCAGTACATTGCAAGTCATCTCTAAAGAAACTTCACTAAGCATGTATGCCGTGCCGATATCTTTTAATACACTGTATGATGAGAAAAAGAAAAGAGGGACCAGCAGCAACAGAAAAAAAAAAAGAACAGGAAAAGATTAGCATCTGTCAGAGATTTTTCATAAGAGACAAAGGAGAAAAGAAGGCCAGTTTTGTTAGCAGTGTTCAGTTTCAAATGGTGGTTCACAATGGAGACAAAACTAGAAAAAATATTCATAAGTTTCATAAAGAGAATATATTTCACTGAATTCATTTTGATCTGGAGTTCTGCTAAGTGGAGAAGTGCTGGTATTTGTCTTGGTGTAGCAGATTGTTAATGATGATCCCAACGGGGCTCCTGAGTACGTAAGTATTTTCCAGGAAATGGCGTCTCCATTTTACCTGGAAAATCCACAGATGTTCCTGATGACAAGGTTATGGAATATTTCAGGGAGCCACAAAGCTCTGGTTAGAGGGCTTCCCTGCAGCTTACTTCTGTTGGGAAGGTTTCAAGACCATAAACACAGGGAAATAGAATCAAAACACAGACATGCACATGGCTGTCTTGCCTGGGCTCCCAGCTACTGAGAAATACGTGCTCTGTGTGTGTGTGTATGTGTGTGTGTGTGTGTGTGTGTACCTGTGTGTTTATTATTGATGATTTGCTCTAAAATTATCTCGAAATTTTCATCTAGAGGAAAGAAGGATGGATTACTAGTTCAATCTCAAATAGTCTAACTGACGCAGTTTCTACGTGGTTCTGAATTTGTGTCAGCAGTATCTCTTTGATGCCTGGAATAGTTCATATGTCATACTAAGAGAGGAAACTTGTCCTCAGTAAACCTCATGATTGACCTCTTCCCTTCTCTGGGAAGGCCCTGGCTGTCCTGCAGCCTGTCTAGGAGGTCTTTGAGCTGAAACCACATTTGTCCCTCTTTGGGAATTAGAATTTCACTTATTGCCGTCAGCTGTGAGTCAGATATAAATCTCGGGGATTTACATGTGCTATTATGTTAACTCTGAGAACAATTCTGAGGGGTGGGCACAAGTCACAGTGTGGCGTGTGAAGAATTAGATCAAGAGCAAATAAACAGCATTTCTTCTTTTTACTCTGCTACTTGTAGAATAAATTTGAAGTATATATCTAATTCTATTTGTAAAATGTATCCATTCTTCATTTTGTCTCTTCTTGGAGATGAGTTCCAGTCTTCCTGTGCATTCCAGAGAGTGTTGCTTTATTTATTTATTTCTAAGCGTTTGCAATTTCTAAGTTTGCTCAAATCTCTTAAGATAATTCAGCTTTGTAAATGAGCATTTTCCCCCAAGAAAACAGCTTTTCATTTGTTTTGGGAAGCAGCCAAACTTTGTTGATTCTTTTTTGTTTGTTTGTTTGTTTGCATCAAAACCGAATTTGAAGCTTTTCAAAAAAAATGTGTCGATGGGTGCACGTGTGTGAGAGATGAGCTGAAACCATCCCTAGTCCTCATAACTAACTTCTTCTGTGTCATGATGAGTACATTTCTTGCTCATTCGGGCTCAGTCTATATTTAATTAAGAGAAATAGATCTCATTTTCCTCTGCAGAACGATCTGGGAACCAACAGGTTAGTCTGCAAACTTCACACGGCACTGTGAGTTACAGCACTCCAGCCTGTCTGCAAACTTTGGAGTCTTTATGGCAGGCGGATTGTTTGCGAGGGCTACTTACTAAATTGCATTCTGTGCTCCTGGGCTCCTTTTGTGCTTGAACAGTTGTGCTGAAAAGCATCCACGTTTACCAAAGTCATCTCCTCCAAAAGGAGATCTCACAATGACTTGTTGATGGCACTGTTTTATACGGCACAGCAAATCTAGCCTATCCCCAGAGGCACAGCAAATTTTGATATATTCTGCCTCTCTTTAATGGTGCTTATCTGTTTGGTATTTAATTTGCAACTTGCTATCCATTACTCATGCTGTTTGCCAATTTCTCTTCTGCTTCTCATACCATTGTCAAATTAACTTTTTACTGGAATATGCCTGGAAAAGTTAGGTGCAGCTCAGAATAAACTGGTTTGTCATTTAAATTCCTCTTTGCCTTTGTGGTTTGTAGAACTTTGGAATTTTATAGATCATAAGTCAAATTAATGCATAGAAAGATTTACTGCTGTCATTATGAGTCAGTCTCCTTCTACCCACCTATCATCTATTGTATCTATCCACATACATTCTCAAACAAACGTATAGGAATTAATAGAAGGAAAGACTTCTATTCTTCAAAGAAATAATTGACTTAATTTGATGATTACCTTTTTTATCTTCTCAAGGGAGGATAGTTGGAGAGAATGAGAGAGGAGAGGGAAGAGGGGGGAGGATGGAGTAGGTATTATCGTGTGTCCGTTTCATTTTAAATTAATATCTTCTGGCTATGCTATTTGGAAAGTTCTTTCAGCGGCGAAAGAAAAATACCTTTACTTACCTGCCTGGAGTACATCTTCTGTACTCCACTTGTACTCTTTACTATGTCCCTGCATGTTCTGAGGTGGTAGTGACAAGTCTCACACAGATTTGAGAAGCTGTGTATTTGTGTGTATGTTAATGTGGATGCTCATGTGTGTATGTGTGCATTTGCATGGATTTGTGTTTGTTTCACTGCGAGCCTGTGTATTTGTGTGTAACTGGGTATTTGT
Source organism: Hystrix cristata (assembly GCA_004026905.1). Taxonomy (NCBI): domain Eukaryota; kingdom Metazoa; phylum Chordata; class Mammalia; order Rodentia; family Hystricidae; genus Hystrix; species Hystrix cristata. The sequence continues at coordinate 25,409 of PVJO010009441.1, forward strand.
ATATCTGCGTATGTGTTTGTGTGTATCTATATAGGTAGCAGTATGCGTCTGTCCATGTGAGTATTTGTGTATTTGTTATGTGTGCACTGTGTGTGTGAGTGTGTGTGGCTGGAAAGGGATGGAGTGTCAGGGATTAGGAAGTAGTGAAGGACAGGAGGAGATTTGTATCTGTCACCCCAAATATCTGAATTGTAAGGGGCAGGTTGTTGGGTTGTTCCTTGTGCCTAGTTGTAGACATTCTGACCGAAAGTGAGAATACACACAAGAGAGGTCAGGGAGCCCTGAAGTTCAGGGATATGTGTGGGGCCAAGCACATGGGTGGGACAGAATCCAGACTCAGGCCCCAAGGCAGTGACCTCAGGAAGGTCACCACTCAGATCTTTCCCCTCCTGGAGAGAGGGTGTTCATGCTGCCTCTTCTTTTTGTACTCCCTCAACCCTTTTGGCTCTTAGGCTCTCTGAAAATCTGTGACTAACAAAGGGATTGCTGTGATATCATAGTTACTTTTCTCATTGCTGGGACAAAATACCCAACACCCACAAGTTAAAGGAGGAAATGCTTACTTCAACTCACAGTTTGTAGAAGTTTCAGTCCATAGTCGACTGGCTCCAAGGCAGGGTGACACGGCAGAGTTGGATCACAGAGGAAAAACAGTTCATGGTGTGGTAGGCAGAATGTGGCAGCAGCAAGCAGCAGCAACAAGCTTGTCTTTTTTCTCTACCTTTATATTCCATCCAGGCTACAAGCCTATTGATTGGTGCCACCAATACCCAGAGTGGGGCTTCTGTTATCCACACCCTTAATCTCAGTGTCACACCCTTAATCCACATCCACACACCTTGGTCCAGCCACCTTGGAAACTCTCCACCTATTACTGCATAAAGCTTTGTGGGGACTTCTAGATACAAACCCTAACATGTGACATGTTCTCATTCTTTTTCACTTTCTAGACCACACAGCACTGAAGGAGAGCACTGGCCCCAGCTTTCCAGTTACTGTGCTTGGGAAAACAACCCAGGATTACTGGGTTCCCTTCATTGAGAGAAACTGCCAGAGAAATCTCCTTCCCTTCCCATGTAGTTTTTGGTTTGAGGTGTGAGTAAGAATGGTATTTTTGGCTTTTATGTTGCATGTATAAATATTCCTGTGGTTATAGTGTCTAAGAGCAGTGGGAGTGACTGAGTAGTCTCTGTCATGACAGGAATGACTATCAAGGATCACAGCCCACCATGACAGGCTTGTCTGAAACTTACGGGTGGTGTTTACAGCTGTGTGTCTACATCAGTGTACAGCTGTATCTGCCCATGTCATCTGTACCTATATCTATATCAATCTGTAGCTATCCCATATCCATATCTGTATCCATAGCATCCATATCATGCCTGCATCTACACTCTTACATGTATCTATATCACCTCTCTACCCAGATAGCTATATCTATCATCTGTCAACATTGACAACTGTAGTATAGTCAGATGTATCTCTGTTTCATCTGTTTGTATCACATCTGTGGCTGTATGTACATACGTACGTGCATGTATATCTGTATCAGTATCTACATATCTATGTCATCTTTCTATCCATACATCTCTAATTGGCCCACATTTATAACTATATCATATCCAATTATATATCTATAAGTTTCATATCTATGGCTATATCTATACCTGAACCCATATCCATATCTATATTAGTATATATCTATAATGTATTCCTACCATATATCTATGTCTATCATCTCATTACCCTTTATTTATGTAACTATACCTATATCTATATTTAAATCCACATCTATATCTATACCTATATATCTATATCTCTGTCTGTAATACACATGCAAATAGTTACTAGTACCAACCCACATAATTCACAATCTCTTGATTAGCTGCTGCCTGAGTGTGTCATGTTACAAGCTGGTTGCAATTAGGAAATCTATTAATAACACAGGAGATTTTCACTCAGGTGCAGAGACAAGTAAATTGAGGATGAAATTAAATTATAGACAACAGGTTATGATGGGTGAGATATTTTTCTTTTTACCAAAGAGGAGTTTATTAAATGGATACCTTGTGAAGACAGAAGCCCACTTCATTAAAATTTCCAGCCCATGTTTTTAGGTTGCTTCCAAGACATCCAATGAAGTGCTCACTGTGTGATTTGCTTGGGTTTAGTTCCAGAAACTGCAAGTCATTTGTCTGTGCTTTCTTCTCTTTATATATTGAAATCCTATTTTAAAATTGGTCATGTTCGATTTATTACTGATTTGATTCTTTTAATCAAAGAATTCCTGGCATAGCTGAAAATGATAACAGAACACCTATTTCATGGGGTAAAGGTGGGGAACATTTAAGGCTCGGATTCTGACAGGACTGAGCTGGCTCTGGCTGGGGCAGTTGATGCGTGTCCACCTTTGTGTCTGTGAATGCCCAACTCCAAGAGAGGGTGCTGATATCTCGCAGGTCTTCTTCCTGCTTGACTCACCCTCTGGGTGTTTCCCCTGTGTCGCGGTCTAAATTTCAGGATGGCAGAGACTGTGGCATATTTTCTGGGAGTCTTTCTGTGTGTGTGTGTGTGTGTGTGTGTGTGCGTGTGTGTGTGTGTGTGTGTGTGTGTGTACAACATGGGACCTGGGGCAGCATAAGGAGACATTTTACACTTTAGATGATTATCACTTTTTTGTGTGCGTGTGTGTTGGGGATCAAACTCAGGCCCTTGTGCTTGCGAGGCAAGCACTCTAACCACTGAGCTAAATGCCCAGCCCCGATGATCACTTTTGAGTTCAGAGCTTATCCAGGGTTGGGAGATAGGAGGCCTCTTTGATTTAGAGGGAAAAGGATGGTATTTCCCTTGATGCAATCTTTACAAGTTGATGGACAGCGACAGGCAATGACTGGCCACTGGGTGGGAGGTAGACTTCTGGGGTCAAAAGCCACTGCACCTCTCCACCCAGATTATTATTATTATTATTATTAGCGATCAGCCACAGCATTTTTAGCAAAATTTCTTACCCTTTCTATTAGTATAAATATAATTTTCCTCCTATTATTTCCGATATAATTTGTGTTTTACTCTTTCCATTCCCTTACTTATTCCTGCTTTCTCCATTTTATTTTTGCAATTTCTATGTACTTAGTAATTGTTTGAATTACATTTAAATCTACAAATGTACATGGATGAGATAGAACCATACGAAATGGCTGATATTAACCTACGAAAATAGCAATTCCTCGTGCTTCAGCCTAATATGTACATATGTATCATAACTGAGTAAAACAATTCTGGGCTGATTAAAGTAGTTACTAGAAAGCCACTACAAGTGAACAAATGCCACCCTTCCTTTCCTTCAGGCTCCAGTGCTCTCCTTTGTCGTGAAGCTCGGCCTTGGCCTGTGTAGTCTCTGCACACTTTGAATTGCTTCCTTCTCACTCACATAGCAGGGATGGCCCTCCTTCTTAGTAGTCTTCTCATGTGGGCCTGGGGGTCGATGTCCAGCAGGCTGGCACCTTCTCCTGGATCAGCACATGCAGGGATCACATCACCCTGTGGCAGCACTGTGGCCTGACTCTGATTGCTCCCTATCAAGAAGCTGAGTGTCACCTTCTAGCTTATCCTATCTCTCTCTGTCTCTTCTATAAACCCAAGCCAGCGGTGGATCTGCTTCCTGGGATGTGGAAAAGTTCTGTGCCTTAGGTGATGGGATATCAGCCTTGTCATTGACCTTTGGCTGTCGTCATTGACCTTTGGCTGTCGTCACTGACCTGTGGTGCCCATGTGTGCTGGGGGCTGCAGACACTGCTGGCCTCAATGGTCAGCCATGTATGCCTGAGATGCCCTTCTGGCTTGGACTTGTTCACATTGACCAGATGTTCATTATTAGGCACCTAGGCATCTGCTCACTTTGTCAACAGTGACATGAGGTTCAGATTAGTTAGTCCTTCAACTCACCTTTGTGGGGAGGAGAGGTGAGCCTAGGGACTGGTCTCCTGGGGACAGAGACTCAGTGAGCCATGCACCCTCTCCTGCAGGAACAGGTGCCAGTTGGTTCTTAGGGGCTGCTCTGCGCTTGCTCTCCCCAGGCCTGACTCTGTCTCTGTTCTTCCTCCTTCCTTTCACGCTTTTTCCCCTTTCCCTCCCTCTTTCTCTAGCTTCCTCTCTGTGTCTCCCTATCTCCCATTCTGTCCCCCACCTCCATTTCCTGTGGCCACTCAGGTGTAGGCCTCCAGTTTCCTGACCAAAGTAGGGCTCATCTACTCAGACACTGTACAAGTGTTCTGGGGCTGCCTTTACAAAGTCTCACAAACCAGGGGGCTGAAGACACAAAAACCAATTCTCTCTTAGTGCCAGAGACCCAGAATTCGGAAATCAAGGAGTGAGGAGGGCTGTGCTCCCTCTTTAGACCCGAGGGAGTACTCTTCCTGCCTCTTTCAGCTCCTGGTGCTGCTGGCAATCTGCTGACCTCAGCCTTACTGCATCTTTTTCCATCTTCACAAGCCTTCTCCCTGCCTGTGTGCCCAAATTCCTTCCTTAGCATAAGGACACCAGTCCTTCTGGACTTAGGACCCATCTTAGTCTCTCGCTCAATTTAATCATCTGCAAAGACCCTATTTCCACATAAAATCTTCTTCCCCAGAACTAGGATTAGATGTGGACATGACTTTCTGGGAACACAATTCAACCCAAGTCAGAACCAAAAGTAGAATGGGAAAGATAGTGAGAGCTCTTTGTGCCAAACGGGATCTGCCTGCTCCTCCAGCTGACTCCCACAGACCAGGCCCAGGGACTCCAGCCACTGGCCAGCTGAGTTGGAGTGCCCCACATCCTAGGCTGTGATGCCACTGCACTCCCTTCTTGAATCAGAAGAATCCTTGTGCTTCTCTTGGCATTAGTGAAAAACCTCAAAGAAGCCACAGACTATCTGCTACCTTTGAGACACTTTGAGGACATTGCATTGGGACTGTTTACTTGGTTTTCATCTAACAGATTGCATGTGGATCAGAGTGGCAGGGGGTGAGGTGTGGGCAGGGTACCTGTGAAGTGGGGTTTCACAGGGGCCTGGTTGAGTCCTCCACTCTTCAGTAGACATGTTGCCTCGAGGTCTGCTGATACATCCAGGGGGCCATGGGACTGGCCAGTTGTAAGGGGCACAGTCAGCACAAGGCATCCCCTGGGGAAAGACTCCTCCTTGGGTATCTGCTCCAGGGATTTCTGACTTGGTGGGGCTGCTGGGAGCCTGCAGAGTTCACTGCACTTCTGTGGCAACAGGGGACAGGATCTGGGTGTCTCTTCTTTACATGGGTCTCCTATGGGTTCCTAGGCCCCTATTCCACCCATTCCCATGGCTGTACTAACTGGTGTGCACCTACAGGCTCACTGTGTGTGTTGTACCTGTCACTACCAATTTCATCTCAATGAAGCTTGGCTTCCAAGACTTGGATTAAGAGCTAAAGGCTTAGCTGGGCCTGGTGGTGCACATCTATACATAATACCAGAATTCTGAGAGGCTGAGGCAGGAGGATTGCAAGTTCTAGCCTAGCCTAGGAACTTAAAGACTCAGTGAGACCTTGTCTTAGAATTTAAAAAAGGGCTGGGAGCTTAGCCCAGTGTGAAGCCCAGAACAAACACCAACACCTTAAAAAAATAAAAAAAAAGCTAGCAGTCTGATGTCCATAGGAAGGTTTCTTAAAGGGTGGAGCTTTATTAATTTATTAAATAACTATGTTTAGTGGCAGTGGGTGACCATGGTGTTCTGTCTATATAATGAGACCTATATCTGTGTAGTATGAACTTCATGGGAATGTGCCACAGAGCAAAGACAACTTTTCATACTAATTAGGGTGGGCAAAGGGCGATGGAGGAAGGCTTATAATCCTGGCTAATGGTTTTTCCTCCAGCATAAAAAGAACGTGGTTTTCCAATGATGATGTTCTAAATAAAAATGAAAAATGGTGACTCGTGTGTAAATTTGGGTCCTTACAAACCTCAATTTAATGTGACCATTGTATGTAGAATGTACCAATACATGTTCTTGGTTTAAAATAAAATTAAAAAAAAAGAAAAAAGAATATATTGTTAATTTTCCAGGAAAAAAAATAAAAAAATAAAAACACTTTTGTTGACCAAGTCTTTGAATCCCAATTTCAAGGAATAGAGCTCTTCTCTTTGTGGCATATGTGTGAGCATGTGTATGTGTATGCATGATTATACACACCCATTTCTTCATTTAAATCTAATTTATATTTGTCTTGTTAGAAGAAGATAGATTCCACAAATGGAAATATAAACTGCCCAATCTTAAAACACCATTGACAGAGAGATAGCGTAGTCTGCAGCTCATTTCCTCCACGGGGGTATATCTGGACTTCAGGTCTACAAGGAAAATATACAACACTCCCTCAGCTCTGATACAGATCATGTGTCCCCACGGCCTCTCTCCCTGTCCCATCTGCCTTCCCCCGTGGGATTCAGAGAGTCCTTGAAATGAAGGTTCATCTCACCACAGAGATGAGGAGAGAAAACCCATGTGTGTAGCTTTGAGACGGAAACCTGTTTTACTAAACACGGATGACACAACTAAGATTACAATTTCCCTATTTCTCTCTATTAACCTGGTGCTTTATTAAATTCTTCATATAGGACAAGGGACTGAACAGGGAAAACTGTGTCTCTGAGGGGTCAATTTGACAACATCAGCATTAGAATGAGATTCATTTCATGTCCCTATGCTGATGTTTACCTGAAGTGCTAGGCTGCCCTTATCTCTCTGGAAGCCTTGTATGCACGGAGGAAAACACATTTAATAGAAAAGTTAGGCCCAGGAAGTGTGAAGCTCTGTTACTGTCACCATCTATTTCATAGCAGGTTTGACTGGCTTTCTGTAAACCCACATATTTCGGGTTTGATAGGGGTCCAGAGGTGACTTATTCTTGGTTCCTTGTACACATTTTGGGTTCTTCTCTCCTGACCTACGACTGACCTTGATAGTGGTTGTCTAGTGGTTGGCATTCTTCTGCATGGAGAAAGCCTGCTTCCGACCAGGAATCTAAGGTGGGTGAAGTAGATGAGGGTGTCCTGAGAGATGACAAACAGACTGAGTATAAGCTATGACTCTCAGGGGGTCTGTGGGACTGAAGAGATGTTATCTCTTCTTACCCCTCAGAAGGGTCATGGCCAACACGCCTACAGAACGAGAATGGTGCATAAGAGAAACACAGTATATTTGTCCAATCACACCTCTACATGACCCAGGAGCCTGTGGCGTGAAGCCTGGGAGACCTAACAAAAGTGTCTACATGTGTTCAAGCTTGAAGCAGACACAACTGTGTAGACACATGACTGGGCGGGAAGGGTGTGATCTGATGGGAGCAGAGCCAGGGGGTGGCAGGCCAGGGCTTCTGCTGCAATTGTGATTGACCTCTCCGTGTAGCACCCTTTCCACCCATGTATGGGGCTGGACTCCTGGGAAGGAGAGTCTATGACTTCTGAGGTCAGTTAGAGAATGTCTACCTGACTGGCCCTAGACTGCAAGGCCATGTGGAGGGTGGAGTGATATTTGGTGTGATGCGAAAATGCAGTAAATATTTAAATTAAAAAAAATTTTACAATAAAATACAGTGCTATTAACACACCTCCAAATCCTCCTCGTTGCTTTGAGCACAGTTATCTCATCATTTTCACCACTTCCTGAGTGTATTTGATTTGTTGTTGTGGTTTCCCTGATGTCCTGAATCTGTTGAAAATAATGGCAATGTATCTTTTACTGTGGTATTTTTTTAAATTTAAACATTCACCATATAGTTTGATGATCCCTTATAATTATGATTTTAATAGCTGGTTTTGGGGGCAAGTATCTGTAGTTTTCATAGCCTAGTCAATAAAGAAGCATTTCTGATTTCTATGACTCATCTCAGAGGAAAAGGAGCAAGAGATAGGACAGTGGAGAAGGACAGGGTGATCTAGGGTCTGAGGCTACTTCTGAGCCTTCTGATGTCTTCAGTGCAAAGTACTCAGAGCCATGAAGGTCACAATAAGCTAAGTTCTGAGAAGCCTGGGTAACTTCTGCAGGCCCATTGGGCAGATTGTTACAGTTAAACTGAATCATCAACTTGATTAGCTTGAGAGCTGCCTGTGGGATTGGTAAAGCATCCTCCTGCGTGTGTCTGGGTGGGTCATAGAGGTTTATCTTTCTGTATTCTATACGATCCCTGGTCCTTTTCTCTCTGATGCTCTTCCCTTATGGTGTGCTTCCGGGTGCCATAAGGTGAACAGCAATCCTCTGCCAAACCCTTCTGCCATGATGTTTTTGCTTTGAAGCCAGCCATTCATAGACTGAACCCTCTGAAACTGTAAGACAAATAAACCTCTCCCTTTTAATTAGTGGCTATTGAGTATTTGGTTCCAGCAACAGAAAGCTGACATAGAAAATTGGTACAAGAGAAGTTGGGGGGGGGGACTGCAGTGACTGTACTTGATCATATGGTTCAGAAGCCTTTGGAATTGGTATGTGGGAGGAGTTTTGAAAAGTTTGGAGATAGGAGGCTAGAAAAGCCCTAGATCACTGTAAGCAAAGCTTGATGGACAGTTCTGGTCATAACTCAAAAGATCAAAAGGCTAATAGAAATGTGGACTGTAAAGACCAGGCTTATGAGGTTTCTGATGGGGATTTTATTGGGAATCAGACTAGAGACTATGCATGTGACTTTCTGGCAAATAAATTATTTATATTTTCCCCAAGTCCTGAGACTTTGCAATAGGCTGAGTTCAAAGGCTATGAACTAATTGATCTGGTGGAGGAAATTTCAAGACAGCCCAATGCTCAGGCTGTGGCATGGAGACTACTGGCTGCTTTTGGCCAGTTTTATATTGAAATTCAGGAGCAAAAAGCAGAGCAGAAATATTTAGAGAAACTTAAATTGCCTCCTGAAAGAAGCTGTGTATGAAGTTGGGGCCAAAGTTTGTGTGGTCACTGAAGAAATTAGCATTATTAATAAAAACCAAGTACTTCAAATGGGGAGAAGAATAACTTGAGAATAGGGAGATATAATTGATTGCAGAATCAAGTACACAAAAGTACAAACCTTTCATTTGGCAAGAAAGTCATTGGGCCTCCTGGTTGGGAAGGGCTGTCTAAGAAACTAATTCCCTGGGATTCATTTCACCTTCCTCAGCTCTGCAGATACTCAGAGGTTAGCACAGCCATGGCTCAAAGTGGACTGCTCGAGCTGGTGGCAGACTTTGGCATCGTCCATAGGACTTTTCAGGCATGCACAATGCAAGCATTCTGGGACTGTGTAGGCATCTACCTAAATTTCAAAGGAAGGCCTGGGAAGCCAGACCGGATGCCCTTGAGAGAGGAGTGGGTAAAGCTGTGGAAATGAAGCCAGAGTTCAGTGCAGAACGCAGGAAGTTGAAGCTGTCAAGAATGTGGATCATCCAACACAGAAACATGATGACGGCAAGTGGCAAGAGCTAAAGAGAGAGGCTATGTGGTCTGCAACTAGCAGGGCCATAGGGGTAGAATCGCCTGGGCCCCATGGGACTCACATTTTAACAAGCTATGATCTGGATCCCAGACATAAAGCTACTTGATTTAATGTTTGCCCTGCTGTCCATTGTATTTTGGGGTTGGTAACTTGCTGCTTGACTTTTACAGAAGTTTACAGCTATGAATTTGCCTTGAATCTCCGAGGAAACTTTGACTTGGGCTTTTCAGAAATGCTGGAACTGTAGGGGAGGGAGGTAGTGTACTTTCAGCTGTACACAGGATGGTTACATCATCTTGGGCAGGATTATAATTTTAGGTTTATTTTGAGATTAAGTATGGTTTAAAGAGATGTGTTTATGTGTCAAATTGACAGGGGGTGGGATGCAAAAGTTAAGGTGGATTGTCAACTTCATTGGCCTGAGAGTCACTCAAGGAGTTGGAAAGCACACTTACAGGTGTGTCTGAGAGGGTCATGCAGCTTTGTTCTTGGGTACACTATCTGGTCTCTGGCTCTCTCATCTCTGATGCTCTTCTGGCTGCCATGGGATGAGCAACATTCTTCCTCCAAGACCTTCTGCCATGATATTTTTGCTTTGGAGCCAGCCAAACATGGAAGGATCACTCTGAAATTATGGCCCAAACGAACTTCTTAACTTTAAGTTGTGGATGTGGAGGGAGTATTTAGTTCCATCAACAGGAAAGGTGACTAAAACAGAGCTTGAGACATGTGGCAAGAGTTTGGGCGTAGAGCCAGCATGGTGTTTAAAGCCAGAGTAAAGAAGAAATCATCCAGGAAGATGCCAGTGCAATCACTGGTAGAGGTAGTATAATGTAGTCTCCAGAAGATGTTCCTGTGTTCAAAGGAAAATACAAAGCGGTCAAGAATGTGATGATTTGCAGAGTACAGGAGAAGAGTAGAGAAGCTTTTTTCTTTAGATTCACTTCATTTTTAGAGCCCTATGACACAGATACCTCATATTCCAATACATAGCTCCTTACAGTATTAACATCTTAATTTACAGCACAATCGTGTTCATGTTCATAGTTCATCATTAATTGGTACATCATCACTAACTGAAGCTCATTGGCCACTCTGACTTCTTAAGCTTTTCTCTAAGGTCCTCTTGTTCCAGAATCCTGTGCAGGCCACCTGTGTATTAATTAGTCAGCTTTCACCCCGGGATGTATATTTTAAAAGAGAAAAGGTCAATTTTGGCTTACATTTTCAGAGTCCCCTGGCCCATAGGGTTAGTGGACTTCAAAGCAGAAAGAGCATGGTGGAGGGAAGCTGTTTATCTCATGGAAGCCAGAAAGCAGAGATGGTTGGAAACAGCCAGGGGAAAAGGAAGGGGTTGGGGACAGGATATGCTTTTCCAGATTATGTCCTATTGACCAACTTCCTCTGGCCTGATCTTATTTACCAACAATTCAATTGTGAACTCATCAATGGGTTAATATATCAATGAGGGTAATATCACCACGATCTAATTGCCTTCCAAAAGTCCCTCCTTGAACACATGCACCTTTTGGAGGACATTCTTTATCCAAATCATGACATTGTGTCATAGTGGACTTTCATGTCTCTGTAGGCTCTGTGCACTGTAATGTCATCTACATTTTGGTGCCCATTTCAGCAGGACTGTGGTCTTGCTTTCACATTTTGCTCTCCATTGGGAGTGGATGATTTAAAGTTTGATCCTTGAGCATTTCGGTTAGACAATGGCATATCTATATCTGAATCTCACACATATTTTTAAAGGTTATTAGACAAATACTCAAGAAGAACCTCGCATTTCTCTGAAACAGATGCTCTCTGTTTAAAGTCAGTGAAAGCCAAAAATTGGTTCTGAGCCCCATTATCCTTGAAGCCCTGACTTGTGGCCTCCAAAGTTGATGTTGCTAAGCAGGAGCCCTGCCTGATGCAAGGGAGACCTGTAGCATTGACATACTTTTGAGTAAAAAATACCCTGATCTAGTTTTATGAGAAATCACATGTCTCTTAGGGATTTAAACATGTTTGTAGCTTACAATCCATAGGAGGATTGCTACCGCTTGCTATGTTCCCTTCCCTTGTTGGTGCTGTTCTCCAAACAGCGTCGGTATGCAGGAGCCTGCCAAAAAACTCCACGTGGCAGAGATGAGACCTTCCACAACACTTTGTGTCACCTCCCAATGTGCCTGTGGCTGCTGTGACAAGCCCAGCATCTGAGAAGTGAGTGTCTCGTGGCTGAAAACTGGAAAATGTCTCAAAACTCTTTTTCTTTTAATGTAACACACTATCGTGTTGTAATATTTTAAACATAGGAAAGTGTGTGGGACCAAAGTAAGACTCCTGTTCACATCCTTTCAGTAGTGGTTCCTCTCTCCAGGCACCAACATTGACATCCTTCTCTGAACATCCCTTCAGAGAGGCCTATTGCCCATAGAACCCTTCAAAATGATGGTCCCATGACACTGCGTTTTTCAGTGTGCCCTATTTGTTTCACCACCTTTCCTCATTTAGGCTGTTTTCTAGTCTTGTGCAATTACAAGCAATGTGACCTTTGCCATCTATTTAGCTTCCTTTTGCTTCCATGCAACACATCTCTACAATGCATTTCCCAAGCTGGAGCCACTGCATCTAAGACTGTGCATGCTTTAAATTTTGAAAAACATTTTCAAGTTTGACACCTATGATTAAATTACCTATAGAGGGTGCATTCATTACCACATATTGGAATAATTAATGATAACACCTTATCCCTAGTCCTGGCAAACAAGAGTGATAATAAGCTGATAGTTCCTTGTGAATCCAATGGATACAAACTAGTATCCCAAAGTAGTAACAATTTTCATTTCTCATATGATAAATGATGTCAAGAATTTTCCATAGATTTAGGAGATATTTGTTTATCCTTTGAACTTCCTGTTTGTTCACACACTTTGACCATAGTTCTATCATGTTATTGATCCTTCTTTCATTGATTTGCAGAAGCTCTTTAAAGTCAGGGAGGCAGTGCTTTATCAGTGATATATGTTGTAAATATGCTGTCTGTTTGCTGTTTTTTCATTGCCTGGTTTGGGGAGCTTTGCAATCAGAAAGCTTCTGTTTTTATGTAATTGAATGTATTAGTTTATTCTTTTATGGCTTCTGGATTTTTATTTGTTCAGAAAGCAGATTTTCTCACTCTGTGATTAGGAATGTTTTCCAGTATTCTATTTCCCAGTATTCTATTTTGTTGTTGTTTTGTATTTGCTTCTTTGTTCAATATGGAATTTATTTTTATATCAGTGACAAAGTAGAGATCAATTTTTCCCAGATTGCCACCCAGTGTCCTTGATGTATTTATTCAACCTCCTTTTCCTTGATGATATAAAAAGATTCTGTTGTTAGATTCTAAATCCCCGATATAGATATTTGGATCTATCTCTGGACTCCCTCTTCTATTTCATTGATTCATCTGTCCATTTGATTCAGCTGCTGTGCCATTAACATTAGGGTATTTTTTAACATGTGGTGGGTGATCAGGACACTGATGATAGGGTATTTTTAACACCTGATAGGAGTGGCGATTCTTCATCATGCTTTTTTATCCCAGCAGTTTTATGAATAATATTGTATATTTTGTTGGGATTGTATGCCATTTTAAAATCAATTCAAGTAGAACTGATATCCCCACCTAGGACTTTGCATCTGAAGGCGGAATGTGCATTTAATGCAGAAGAATTTTTGTTTCGAAGCATCAACCAAGTTCTAAAGTTGTTTTAATACATCTTGTGTATATATCATGTTGACTTCCCCTCCTGCTGCACGTGAAGTAGTTGATCTCGTATGCACCTGCCTTACTGAACCACATCAATAACTCATAACATCTCAGGTGCCGCTGTGTATTTTCCAGGCACACTACCCTGCTGTCTGCAAATGAGGAGATATGGTACTCCCTAGTCTTGGCCCCATATTGTGACCCCTATGCTTGCACAGCTCTGTCAGCATCTCAGAGACATGCCGCAGTCTCTGCCACAGTCGGACAAACCTTCCCTTAAGGCTCAATCTCAGCTTTCCTTTCCTTTCCTCACTGCATTTTACTCATGTTGTTTCTACTTCTCAGCACCTCAGATATCCAGTTACTTTATTCATTCCTATATTCCGGTAGCACAGGTGACAGGAGTTGGGAAAGATTTGGAGTCTTGGGGTTAGACAGCACAGGAGGACGAGACCAGGCATCCAACCTGGGAGGCATCTAACATGCCTCCTGTAATCTTCTGCTCCCATGTTAACTTTCCATCACTGTGACCAAATGTCTGAGAACAACCACTTGGCGCAAGAAAGATTTATTTTGGCTCACAGTTTCAGAGGTTTCAGTGCATGGTCACCTGGCTCCACTGCTTCAGGTCTGAGATGAGGCAGAGCATTATGGTGGGTGGATGTGGTAGATGACAGCTGCTTAGCTCACTGCAGCCAGGGACCAGAGAGAAGTGAAGAGCCAGAGAAGAAGTGTCTGGGAGCCAGATACAATGCCCAAGTTACATCCTTATGGCCCACTCCCTTCAGCTAGGTTCCACCTCTTGAGTCTTTATTACCTTCCAGTAAGGTCATCGACTTATACAGTAACTCCACCAGTGGGTTAACCCAGTAATGAAGTTAGAACCCTCATCATCTAATCACCTCCCAGCAGCCCCACCTCGAAAAACATGAGCCTTTTGGGGGACACCTTGGATCCAAACCACAACATTTCCCTTTCTACATGGCAGGATCACCTGGACGTGTTCCGTCCTGTCTATAGGACAAAAATCCTATAGAACACTTAATTCTTTATGGGAGACACTAAGGTCAGAATAGTTGAATGTTATAGATAGCGGGTCAGACCTGGGTCTGAAGGCCAAGGTTCCCTCTGAGAAGTGCCTCTGGGCTGTCTCTCAGCCCTTAGGATCTGTCCTGAGAATTGTGTCTCCATGGCAATGTGCACATGTTTCACCGTGGCCTTCCTTCTTGGGCTTCCCCTTCTCAGCCCTTGTCCTTACCTCCACATGCCTTTCTGTGAACACTTCTCACAGAAAGTGTTGCTCACTTCTCCAAAACTACAGATGACCATCCCTTGTGGATGGGGCAGTGGGTCCACACATCGGCATGCTGGGCTTTTTACCCTGATCTCAGCTTCCCTTTAAAGCTTTCTTTGCCCTGACTTTTCCTGGGCCACTTTTTATTCACCCTCCCTCTCACTGTGTTCCCTCCGTGGGGGTCACATCTTTCTACAACATGTTTTTGAATCCTCTTTCTTTGGTTTAGGCTGTTCTCTCTGATTTGGTTCCTCCTCTGTCTGACCAGGATTCACTCTTTAAAGCCCACCCGCATTGCCTCTTTGTTAATGGAATAGTTCTTACTTTGCTGAAAGTCACTAACATTATATCCACAGCACAGACACCACATTGTACCTCAACGATGTGTCTACACAGCTATCCTGAAACTAAAGGCTAAGCTTCATTTTTTTGCAAGAAAGATTATACAATACTGTAGCTGTATTTTAGTTAGTACTCAGTGAGTGTTTATCACTATTATTCACTTTAAATTGTAAAAATTTTTTAATGAAATACAAGTAGATATTAATAAAAATATAAAACACTCTTTATATATCTATGAAAAATAAAATAAAATTTCATAACAAAATAATTAGAGAATAACAAGTTAACACACTGTGTTTCATGATCTTAAAAGTATGGCCAAAATGATGCTCAGAGTACAAATCACAGATCAAAAAAGCTCTTTCATACAAAGGAGAAATAAACTAATAAAAAGGCAGCAATATATATTATTTTGTATCTGTCTGTGTAGGTTATAATTGACAGATGTAGATAAAACACATACTAAATTCCCTGTTTTGCTTACTCATGTTGAAGCTACTTCTCATGTTCTACTTTTAAGATTTTTTTCCTCTAATCCTCCAGAATAATGGCTCCTTTGTCTGGTTAGTGGGCTTTTTATGCTATATAACAGCAATTAATTTTGTGTTATGTAACAGCAATTAATTTTCTCAGTTCATTGTTAAGGGCACAGAGTGACAACTCACTACGGTTAATGGCAGTTTTCAGCCACCCAAGTATGGTCTCTGTGGGGTAAAGATCTCAGAGAGAACACCAGAGCAACCACATGGTTGGATATATTCAAAACAGCAAGTACATATTGCAAGATTAGTATGTCACAGACATTGTTTTTGATGCCAGGGCTATAGCTACATTTATAATGGGGCATTTGCATAAGCTTGGTTGTATGCTACGTGTTGGATTATGTAGTTCTTGAAAATGCCATAGGGGTAGGTGCTCTCTTATATCAGTCTTACAGACCCATGCAAAGCACAACTCATGACACATCAAGTGGGAGGCTGGAGAAGAGATGCTGACACCTGGTCCCCACTCCACCATGTGGCCTTGATGGTATTCACACGAGAATGGTGCCTGCATGTGTGCTACAGCGACACGTGGATATGTGTCCTTGTGGGTTTGGGGTACATGTACATGGTGCTCACCTGTGGATACTCTTGCAGTGGCGGGTGCTGCTCTGAGACACTCTGCCTTCAGGTGACTGGTCTCACCCTCTGAAGACTGGACACCTTATTATGTGTCCTGACAGTCTCCTCAGAAATCTTCAGGTTCTGGATGTGTGCTTTTTGTCATTATCACTCAACCATCTCCCACAGTCCCTGTGTATATTGTTTGTGTGCAAACTATTTTCAGGTAAACTTGAATCACAGGAGAAACCTGAGTGAAACCATGAAATGTTTGTCTGCACACCGGTCCCGTGTCAGGGAGGTGCTTTTGTTCTCATATTCTGGTCCTGGGAACCTCTCGAACATTGTGGAGTGGTGAGTTGTGGGGCAGTGAGTCTGCTTCTTGCCTGGTGTCCTGTCTCCTTTTGTAGCAAGAGATGAACATCCCTTCTGGGCTGAACACCCGCCCTTCCTGTGGGCTTTACTGGGAAGAGCTGGTGGCAGCTAGGCCCTGACCTAGTGGACAGCAAGCCATTGATGTGTGGAGCTCTCAGGCCGGGATAACCAATAGGAGAACATTCCAGTTGCAGCAATGGCTGCAAAACAAAGAAAACAAACTGATAAATTTTATCTTCCAGTGTGAGAACTTGACATTTAAGAAAACCAGTGACCTCGGCACATTTCCTTTAGTGACTTTGTGTAAATACCTGACGACCAGAGTTTCTTTGTTCTTCTAGCCTGCAGAACGAAGGATCATGGGTGTCCCACTCCAGTGCTGGACATGGTGCCCCCATCCCCATCCCAGCTGAAGACCCTCGCACCAGTAGGTCCTCCCAGACAGGGACATGCTCTTGTCTTCAAAGGTCAACAATATTGGCACAATGAAGAGAGTGAACCTGGAGACAACACTGTTGTTTTAAAATGTTCTTTGACACAAGTCAAAATAGTGTCACACTGGCACTAATTCGTTCAGGATTTGAACTTAGAACATGTCATGTGACCACTTCTTGGCCTTATATTTAACTAGAAGTAGGTAAATATTCTCCAAAGAGGATGCACTGACTTCCCCCAAGTGGCATTAAATGAGAAGAGAAACATGTCTAAGCCTAACTCTAAAGAGCATGACCTTTCCCTCCACTAATGGAGTCTCTTTAATTTGTTTATTGCTTGAATGCTAATGACCCTGGAATATAAATTTTGTAGCAGGCCGTGGTACATGGCTTGACTCTGCAATGTTTTAATGTTTGAGACTCATAAGGGTCTCTAACTGAATTTCAGAGGGAACGTCCACACTGAGACTTTCTGAAATGAAAACACACATCTGAACGATGCTGCCAATCCAGCAACCCACACTCCAGTGCACAGTGTTAGTTGCCACGGATAACAGAGACGGCTGACTAAGAAG
Organism: Hystrix cristata; assembly: GCA_004026905.1. Lineage (NCBI taxonomy): Eukaryota > Metazoa > Chordata > Mammalia > Rodentia > Hystricidae > Hystrix > Hystrix cristata. The sequence goes on from PVJO010009441.1 coordinate 42,756, forward strand.
ACAGCCCAGCACATTCTGACAGAGAGGCAGAAAGTCATCCAGAGGCACTGGAGAGAAGCCACGCCTCACTGACTGAACTCCAGTGAACCCATGTCTGCCAGGGACTTTCTCCAGCCCCGTTCTGCACAAAGCTCGGCTGTTCTTCTTTTTCTAATAGATTGATTTGTTCCCTTTCTCCTGAAAAGGGTGACTTCCCACTAACAGATGGCGTTTCTGGAAATGGTAAAATGATGATACTGCTGAGAACCTCAGAGGATGGACATGCACGGTATGGTTGAAATGTTTACCTTTCACGATCATTTTGATGTTGGGGAAGAACCAGAGGCCTTAGGGTGCCAGATCTGGTGAATAAGTTGGATGAGAACATACTGTAATGTTTTTATTTGACAGAAATTTCTGTCAACATTTTGAATTGATTCAGAGCAGCCATGAAAGGGCACTCGGGAAGGCGGACTTCCAGAACTGCTTAAGAAAGCAGCAAGAATGACGGAATCGGTGCACTCGAAGCCAGGGTGAGTATTTTAAAGGAGATTAATGACATTGTGCACTTTATCGTAATACATTTTTTATATTTTTATTTAAACATTCACTGCAGTTTTGGATTATACCATGTACAGGCAGAAGAGGAAATGCTGGTCATAGAGAAATCCTGAGGGCAGAGAACTTCTCTCTGCCTGCAAGGCGGGGTCTGCTCTCCCTCAGTGGACCTAGGATGGGCTGGTGCTTTCTTCTCAGTAAGGGAGGAATAGCTGGGGTCTTTAGAGGCAATGCAGGGGAGGAGATCGAGCAGGGGAGGGATGAGTGGGGTCAGTGAGGCGCAGGAAGCAAATTCTCCTTTGAGGTGAAACAGTACACGGAAAAACATGAAGGGTTTCGAGGAACAAATGGATTTAGTATTTGACCTCAATTTACCTGCACGGTTGCAGTGTGGCAGTCCTGTTTCTCCAAGTCTCCTGCAGGGTCCAGTACACACGTGCCTCTGTGAGAGGGTGTCTGTGGTTGCACATGGCTTCTGCCCTGTGGTGCCATTGAACATTAGGAAACAGATGCTGTGCTGTACAGTGACAGCATGAGGCTCCTTCCCCAGAGGGATAACCAAGGGCCTCGCTGTCCAGAGACGGACTTTGGGCTCACCCAGTGCCCCATGGTCAGGCTTATCTTATCTAGATACTTGGAGCAGAGCCCAGATGACCCCTACCTGGGGGCCTGAGAAGGGGCCTGGAGAAATGCTGGCCTCGTGCGCGACCTTGGCAGCATCCCTCATCACCTATGGAGGCTCCATTCAGCTTATCTGCAGAGGTGGAGAGTTAACTCAGGCCTCTGAGTCCTTTCCCATTCTAAAGGACTCTGCTTCAGCTCCCCTCTCTCTGGCTGGTGAGGGGTTTAGAAATCTGTCTTTAATTCAGTAGCAGGGCATGTTGCAAAAAACTCGGATGTGACTCAAGGCATCAGGGTGACACAGTAGGGAGAGCAAGGCCAGAGCTCATGCTGTGGACACTGTGACTGGTGGAGGGGACCTCATATCCCCAGGCAGCTCCCCAGAGACCATGGGCAGTAAGATACTAGTGAGGGATCCAACCTGACTTCCTGTAGGAAGCGTAAGAAGCAGCAAGTGGGGTCTTTCTCGAGAAGCTTCTTCTACTGCCAACCCAAAATGTGTCCTAGGTGCTGGCAGAAGGAGGGGGAAACAGCTCTGGCAACCACAGAGAATGTCTCCACTTTTTTGGAGCCACAGCTGGGCCGTCCCAAGGGTGTCACCAACCTGCCAGCAGAGAAGAGGTGTGTCATTTTCCACACCCACAGCATTCTGCAGAGTGGCAGGGACAGAGTGGTGTCCTGACATTTCCCTGCGTGTGCTCACTGGGCAAGTGTTCCCAGGGGACCCACAATGGCCACAAGGGCTGAAGGGTGGGGGGACAGGTTGAGCATGACCTGGCCTCAGCCTAGGGCTCACAGAGGGCCGCCAGTGCTCTGACACATGAGGCTTGGGGGTCTGGGATCTTGCTGGTGTCCAGAGAGAGGTAGAAGATGGGGCAGGTCAGTTATCAGCAGACCCCAGTGAGGTCAGAAGAAACCCCACAAGGTCACATTCTGCGGATCAAATGCTTGGAAAGTTTATTTTGTGTATTCTCAAAGCATACAGGGATGCTTCTTGTACATGAGGATAATTATAGGACGTATTGCTTGGGGTTTTCATAGAGGATGGTTTGCAAAGGAAGCAAAGCTGACTTTACTGTGCCTTTGAGGAAAGCAAGAGACTGGGCAGAGGGGTGCACACCTGGAATCCCAGACATTTGGGAGGCTGAGGCAGGAGGATCACAAGTTCAAGGCCAGGCTGGGCAACTTAGTGGGATCCTGTCTCAAAAGATAAAATACAAAGGACTGGAGATGTACAGTGGAAGAGCACCACATGGTTTGATCCTCAGCACTGGAAAAAAAAAAAAAAATGAGGAGAGGAGGGAGGAGCCAAGGCAGGGCCGATGATCAGCCTGTGCCGGCTCTGTCTGAGCAAGGTGAAATGTGTGAGAAAGCCATTCCCAGAAAATTCTCATATGCATATGAAAAATCACGGGCTGAAAAGGAGCCAGGGATTAGGACAAGATAAATTTATACCCAGCTTTGCACATTCCACTGACAAATTTGCTGTTTTGGCGTTGTTGCCTCCAACCTCATGGTTACCGAGGGGATGACATTAAAGTGGAGAAAATGGCTTATTCTGTGTGATAAATCCAAACAGAGATGACGCACTTTGCCCACCAAGTATATCTAAGAAATTGTGGGGAAATGTCAAGCATTTCGAGAGAACACTGCTGTAAATTCCGATGCTGGCGACTTCAACAATTTCTGCAGAGTAGAAAGGTCTCTTTGTTCGTGCTCAGCTGACGCTCAGCATGTGGAATATTATGAGCTAGGGGGTCATATGAAAGCTGAAGGGAAAGAAAGAAAACTGATCTGTGACAGGACCCAGGCACTAGAGGGCTGGGAGCTGACAGAGCGGGCAGCACAGCAGGGCGGCCAGCTCCCAAGGAGCCCAAAGGCAGACTCACTTTTCCTCTGGCTTGTCCCCTCCCACATGCAAGACTTCCTGATGCCAGCCAGTGGGGTGTGCTTCTCAGAGGGCGTGCATGTTGCTCTAGAACTGGGGAAAACAAGCACCACACGGGGCCCTAGAGATAGCCCACGGGGGTGGAGTGGGGTGGGCGCCCATTCAGAGCGCTGTCGCCATGCCACCAAACAGGGCTGCTAGGAAACCCACATCAACTGTTTGTGGTGTGACACGCAAGTGTGTTTTGACAGCCACATGCCCGAGTGGTGAGATTTAATAACCTGGGAAATAGAAGAGAGGAAAAGAGTCCGTCTAGCAGATTCTGGGAATTTGTTTTGGTTTGGATCACATTTGGGAAAAAAGAAGCAGGAAAAAAAAAAAAGACCACACTCAAATCCCCAACATGTAAAACAACATAAAACAAACATATCCTGCTGGTGATGCGTGAGAGGAGAGCAAATGCTCCCATCAGTGCCCGAGTGCCGGGGAGTGGCAGGGAAGGAAGTGCTGTGACATGTTGGGGCAGTGTGGGGCTAGGGGAAGATGCCCCCATCAGAGGGGCCAGTTAGTTATTCAACAGTGATGTTCATGCTACAGAAAGTGTCTCTCACAGGGACCTCTTGCCATCAGGAGGGAGAGAGGGCAGAACTGCCACCTCTGCTGGCCCGGTGGCTCAGCTCATGATGTCACCATCTCTAAGTCCCATTCGAGGAGCTCACAGCAGCTGCGGGTCATGCTGCTGCACGACCAGGGTGGCCTGGACCTTGCCTCGGTCCTGCCTGTCATAGAGCAGGGGAGACTTGTTTGAATGCCCCAAGAAGGGTGCCGAGCCCCTTGGAGGCTGCTGTGGCTGTGAACCTGGCGCTTAGGTCGAACTTCAACCCATTTTCTTAGCTTTCCACCCTGCCCTGCTCCAGCCTCATTCACCCGTCAGAAGTGGTTGTTGATAATCATGATGACATGGTGTGCTATTGGCCTTTTTTAATGAGAATAAAGATTACCCCGTGCGATGACAGAAAGGCGATGTGTTCACGTCCAGCTCTCATGGTCAATACCTTATTCTGCTAGGGCAGCATCCCAGTGTCATTATGTGTCGGGCGGGGAGGGCAGCATTCTGCTCCTACAGCCGCAGACCTTAAAGGGAACTCAAAGCTCAGACTGGGACTCTTCTCATTTAGGAAGAAGATGCCCCATGTCGGGCGGGAGAAGGACCACCCCCAAACCACTCTGTCTTCTAGGTGCTGGAGGCTCAGTTCTGGCTTGCAAAGCTTTGTAAGCCATGGTCTTTGCTGCCAGCCTATCGGGAATGTGGCTGTTTTACCAGGTCATGTGAACATAGAGTACAAAATGGTCCTATTGGAACTGGCCACAAGGATGTTTGGGAACAGAAGCAGAGAGATCCCTGCAACCTGGAGGTGTGCAAGGAGGCTTGCTGAACAGTCTCCAAGGATATAAAGAGGTAACATGAAGGAAGGATGCTACAGGCGTGTGAAAGTACAGACAGGTGCAAAGGCCGGAAAGAGGTTGGTTCACCTTAGAAGCACAAAGCAAATGCAAGGCAGGAGGCTGCAGAGCAGGGAGTGACGGAGTGTGGAGGCTGGCTGGGGACAGTGCGTCGTCTGCTTTGCATCTTGGAGCTGTCATTGGCAGCCGGCCAGAGTAGGGCCCACTGGTCTTCTGCACCTTTACTGCCTTTCACTGCATACAGAGGAAGCTCCTTTTAAGGAAGATGATCTGACATTCTGCTTTCTGCTCCTTTCCAGGAGCCACCACTGAGCGTTGCTTGTGGTCATCCAGGCTCCCAAAGAGTGGTGGGCCAAGTAGGACAGGATGGGCTGTGCCAGACAGGAACAGGGAGCCTGGGTGGGGGGACTGGGGGAAGAGCTCTGTAACACTGTCCTTCCCTGGGAGGAGAAGGGTGTGAAAGGTTCAAGGAGGGGAGCAGTGCTGCCTAGTGTGGTGGAAGCGGGCCCGGGGACCCATCGGAGCCTGCATCTTAAGGGGACAGGAAGCAGGAGGCGAGGATGTCTCAGAGAGGCTGCTTCCTGCAGGAAGAGGGAGTGTTTATCTAAGTACTGTGAAAGAGTTCTCATTACGGCTGCTGGAGAGCTGCAGCGGCAGATTGCCTGGAACCACAGGTCTGCTCCAGTAAGAAATCTCCCTATTACGGGGAGGCTCACCAAGCTTCGTACTCTTCAGGGGCGCTGATGGGGTATGAAGTCAACAGAAGACTTGAGCTTCAGAGGAGCAGTGAATTGGGCCCAGAGGTAGTGTTGGGCACAGTCAGCGTCCATAGGAGTATGCAAAACTGCAGAAGACAGAATGCAGCCCAAATCACTGCAGAGGGAGCTAATAGTAACGACTGAGGGTAATACGATGCATGCAGAATTTGCTCACCTGCTTCTTTGGCATCAAATGCTCACTGCAGTGGTGGTGGTGTGTGGTTTTTGCTCGAGTCAAGGCAGCAGAATAAAAAAGTCTAATATCCCCTTTTTTCTACTCTTCCAGTGTTTTCTTTGAAACTGGCTTTTCATATTTATCCCAGTCTGCTTTTGAGCTTATTCAGGGTTTGTCACAGGCAGTCTTGCAGAGCTTCCCCGAGACAGGAGGCGGAGTGTGGGTTCTCTGCCTGCCGATGCTGGGCCCTGGTCCTGGGGGTGGAGGAGGTGCTCAGCAGTGGGCAGTGCATAGTTGCAGCACACAGGAAGCCTGGGCCGCCCAATGCCACTCATGGACATCATCATCTCAGCAAGTGAGAGGAGACTGCACAAAGGGCCCGTGATCTCTGCAACTTATTCCATGTTTTAGGATGTTTCTCCCTTACTGAAGGTGCACTGACTTGTCCACCAGAGTCCAGGCCAATATTGGGATGTTTATTAACCGGAGCTGCGCTTCCCACAGATTCTTTGCCTCTGAGGTTGTTACTCCTGCTTCCTGGCAGATCTGAGCCACAATCATGGGGCAGAGGTGAAACACGTCGGAAGCTGCCTGCTTTTCTTCTCTGGGAGTTTCTGAGTCTGAAGAGCACTTTCCTTCCTGTGCCTCCTGAGAGGGCACTGAACCCTGGTGGGATGAGGAGGGAGTGTCAGCAAAGTGAGGCATTAAGGTTTGGCTTTCAAATGTCCCCCAGAACTTGTATGTGGAGGGCTTGGTCCCCTATGTAGCAGTGTTCAGAAGTGGGAACTTTGGAGGTGATTGGATTGCCAGGTGACCTCATGGTTGGGTAGATGCATTGACAGCCTTATACACTGGTAGGCTATTGGGAGATAGTGCCAGCTTTAGGTGGGGAGCCTAGTTGGGGAAGTAGGTGACTGTGGGGCCCTTGAAGGGTGTACTTTGTCCCTAGTTCCTTTCCCTTGCTCTCTCTGCTTCCCAATTGCCAGGAAGGGAGCAGCTTTGCTCTACCACATGCTGTCTGCCATGAGGCTGTATCTCACCACCAGCCTAAATGTAGTGGAGCCAGCTTACCATGGACTGAAACCTCTGAAACTGTGAGCCAGAATACTCCTTATCTCCTTTAAATCCATTTATCACTGGTATTTTGTCACAACAATAGAAAACTGACTAACTCATGAGGTGACAGAAGACTGCTGGGAATTATACCTGAGAGGCAGAAGCTTGAGTCCCTGGATGTGTTGGTCATCTTGTCATCTCAAAATCTTTAACTCAGTCTCATCTACAAAGATCTTCTTCCATGCAATGTAACAGAAACAAGTTTCAGGATGAAGACCTGATATTTTGGGGCCTTATTCAGCTGGCCAAAGTTCTCTTCTGTTATCAAATTTTCTCTGAGATCCATCTCTTCTCTCTAGCAGATGTTTGCAACATTTCCTGTCCCTTCTACCCTTGGCTCATTAGCTCACTCATTCCATCAACTTGGGCCCCAAACCATATGCAAGCTCTTTTTTGATAGCTTGACAGACTGACTCGCTGTGCTGTGGATTGACCTCAACAAGGATTGTTGATAAATTTGAATGAACTTGCTAATTAAAATCTATTACTAAGTATAGCAACTGTTTATTAAAGTGCTGGGGGTCAGTCCAAGCTCTGCCCTTCTTGGTTTTGGTGCTTTGAACAGACTGTTGAAGCTTGCTGCATTTTAATTTCTTCACCCATAGAGTAAGTACAATCATAGAACCTTCCCTATGAGGAGGACATGGATGAATCACATGAATTCCTCAGCATCATACCAGGAGCTCAGTATATGCCTAATAAGATGAGCTATTAATGTGCCAAATTGAAGTACACTATTTGGGATTCCATAGAATTACTTAGTGAAACTTACAATGAGACAGAGTCTTCACTAGAAAATGATAGGCTGCAGGACTTTCTGTACATACACACAGATCTGAGATTTTGCACAAAGATTTGGGGCATTTTCTTCAGTCAGAAAAGATGCTAGTTGGTGAAGGTAGGCAAGGGATGGCCTCTCCAATGTCTTCCAGGAGACCCAAACCAATCACCTGTCTAACCCAGAGGGAAGGATTGTTCCCACCTCAATACTGTAGGGTGTCAGGATGGCAAAGCTACAATGCAGGGTCCCTCTTATCTGTGGAGATTCATTCCATGATCCTGAGGATGCTTGAAGTCACAAATAGTACAGAATCTTATTTATGTCCCCACACAGCTTCACACACACATGAAATGCATTTTCACATTCACTAAGTACTTGCCATGATCTGTGGCCATCACTTTTACAGTGTAAGTTATGACAGCAAACCAGTGAACAATCTCACAGATAGAAGATTCATTCCCACCACTAATTTTAGCAACCATGGCAGAAGATTTTTTTTTCTCATTTCCTTAAGAATTTTCACCTTCTCACTTAATGCAAGCACTTTGTAGCTTACCTTTAGCAGACCTTGGTTTCAGAATCACTACTCTTGCGCTTTGGGGCCACAGTTAAGTGAAATCAAAGTTACTGGAACATAAGCACTGTGATACGACAGTGGTTCTGATAACCAAAAAAGTTATTACTGGTTAATGGGAGGGTAGCATATATAGTGTGGATACACTAGGCAAGGAAATTATTTTAGTAACTTTCTCATTGCTGGGACACAGTATTCAACATCTAACTTGAAGAAGAAGTTTATTTGGATCACAGTTTCCAGGGGGTTTAGTTCAAAGTTGGTTGGCTCCAAGGCTGAATTGGTGTGGTAGAAGGGCCTCTTGGAGGACAGCTTCTCATCCAGTGGCATCCAGGATGCAGAGAATGGAGAAGCTGGTGATAAGCAAACAAGTTTTAGGTCACATCCATAGAGACAATTTCCAACCAGGCTCTACCTAACAGCACATTCAGCTATGAACTCATCAATGGATGAACCTATTGATGATATAATACCACTCATGATCAAATCACCTTCCAAACACACGAGGCTTTCAGGGGGACACTTAAGATCTAAATCGTAGCAGGAATCATTCATGGCTGTAACTGGGATGGAACCAGATGGTGTGAGATTTTAATTTGAAACTTATGAATTATTTCTGGAACTTTATATTTAATATTTTTGAAACATGGTTGACCCTGGTTAGACAAAACCAAGAAAAAAAGAAACCAAGGATTGGGGGAATTACTGTGCAGTAGATCCTGGGATAGGAAAGGGGAAGCCTGGACACAGTTCTATGCATGGCCTGAGGAGCCAGCCCATGCAAGCAGAAGGAGAAGCACCTGCAGTCACTGTGTCCTTGATAGGGCTTACTCTTTTGTGTGGCAAAGCTGGCATGCACTGTGAAGTGGGTGGACTCCAGTGTCTGGTGTTCTATCAGCCGCTTGGGCTGATGGCATCTGGGGATGCTTGGGATCAGAGGTTGAGAGAGGGCAGCCCTTCTCTTTCCATGCTGAGCAGTGCTGTGGAATTCCTACTCTTCATCAGGTGCCCATTCTTCTACTCAAGGAAACAGTGCTTTGTAGAATTAAAACTCCATGTCATTATGTCAGATCAGATTTGGCTACATCTTGCTATGGAGCATTAAAGTGAGCCACCTGATATGGAGACATATGGGGCTGGAGGTAGCATTGTGTAGTCTGGTAATTAAAATGATAATCATTTGGAATATTTGCCAAAGGTCTAAATCTAAGTTCGCCCGAGAGGCAAAGAGTCAACGCCCTTTTTACAACACCCCCCAGCACCCATGGATGCCGTGGCATTTAAACCTCTGACAGCTTGTCTATAGAAACCCCACTGGTGAGGGATTTATAACTCAACCATAAAAATCCACTCTCAGCTTAAGGTTGGCATGCGAGAACTCAGCGCAGGAGTGAATTAATTAATGAATTTGTCCTTTCTTTCATCAATTTGACTGACACCTTCCAACCTACCCCCTCGAGATGTGATCTCCACAGATCTCATAAAGCAAGAAACTGTCGGCTTGGTCAAAGCCTGAAATGAGCATGCTCTCAGGAATCACCAACCCTTTAGGAAAATGAGGGAGGGAAATCATGTCCCTTTAGGACCCTGTGAGAGCTGGTAGTGTAGTGGGATGGACAGACATGGTGGTGAAATGCTCCTATCTCTGTTCCCAGGTTTGGTGCCAAGCTGTGATCCTTCTCCATCAGGTTGTCTCCATGTTTAGGGACAGAATTGCCCACATCCCTTGCTTAGTTCTGGTTCTCTTTCAGAGACTGCTATCAACTGGCAGGAGAGGTAGGGCCCGGCTCTCTGAGCCTGCGCTGGGCCCTCACACTAGGCTGTGTATGGTTCCTCCTCCGCCTTTGACCCAGGCAGCCGGCCAGGCTCATCTGGAGCCGACTGTTCCCAGCAGGGATCCTAGCAAATCATCTATTTGTCTTTGTGCCCATGATGCTCTGTCTCCCAGTTTACAGTTAGCGATGGTAAGAATGTGGAGCATCCAGGCAAAAGTAGACTGGGGTGGCCCTGCCCCCCAGTTCAACACTGCTGCAACAGGAGCTTGCTCTGCTCCTGTGTGGTCATAAAGCTCTGTACAGACAGCAGTGATGAGTACTGAACATGGGGAACAGCTCACAAGTAGAAGGCTGTGGGGCCATTTGTGAGCTTCAAGGTATCTATTCTACCACATCTTTGCCGGCATTTGTGTCACCCAGCAGGAAGAAACATGTAGGAGGAGAAGAAATGCAGCCCTTAGCATCCCCAGGCATCTGTCCTCAGAGTTCCACTGTCAGGATCTTCCCTGTGGGGCATCCTTTAGTCACTTTATAAGGAAATTCTGTTATAGGGTCCCTTCTATTCGGGATAGAATTGAATCATCGTGCAGTGAAGTCTTCATGTACAGACCTGCTGTGTCTTCACAGACAGAAAAGTCTGAACACTGCCGTTTGTGGAGGGCGGACTGATCAGCACTGGGGCAGCAGTCCTGGGCTTGCCCACCTCCCCACTGCAGATCAGTGCTGGGAAGAAGCAATGGAAAAGTCTAGGCTGTCCAAGATGCAGCCATACTCTCCAATAAAACAAAGTGGGAATAACTCATTGAATTAGCAGAACCAAAGGAGGGGTATAAAGAGAGAGTGGAGTGAAAAATTAGGCACAAAAACATGAAGCAGAAAGGAATCTTGTGCTGTTGACTGAGTCAGGGTGCAATTGTGCAACTCGACATGGATGAACCTTAGTGTTGAAGCCAAACAAAGCTGTGTGGCAAGTTGCCCTTTGAGAAGACAAAATTGTAAACAAAGATCAAAGGCCAATAGGCTATTAAAATTTGGATCTCTGTACACACTGTGTCATGGGCCATGGCCTCTAAGAGCACAAGCAATTGTAAAATAACTTATGGTGTTTCTCTGTGCCTAGGGTTTCCAAGAGGGGATTCTGGCATTCACTGAGGGTCTTCTCCAGGCCACAAGAGAGGGACAGTGTTCTGGGCCAGAATTTGCTGTCCCTCTATTGGTGGCTCAGGAATGCTGAGGGAGGGGGTCTGTCAGCAGAGGCTCTGGGGACAACACTGAGTGACTCCTTTGTGACTCTGTCTCCTCTGGTGCTGCACAGACCTGGGAAGACCAGTGAATGAACACAGCGTGGGTGTTCAGCACCAGCCTGAGTGTGCATTGGTGCAGAGGGGGAGGAGAGGCACTTTAATTTCACACTGACTTTAAAAAAAATTATTTTAATGGTGAATTTTAGAAATACATAGTGATAACATTCATCATAGGGAATTTGTATCCTGTGATATACCTTGATATCGTGTACATGATGTATCTTGCTGCTTCTTTTTTCCCCATTCCTCTTCTTTCCCTTCAACCCCTCCTCCCTCCTTTTTTACTAAAGTTTTGTTTCCATTTTTTTTTCCTGCTACTTGATTTTGTATGTATCTGTGGATGCATGGTCCTCACATTAAACTTATCACCACCCAAATTGGCTCCATGTTTCAGATACTTGATAGTTGGCATGGCCCATGGTGTGGCAAATCTGACCCTCATGGAGTTTGGAGACCTATATGACCATGCGCTGACCGTGTCCTGATACTGGGGTGCTCCTGGTTTGGTGGATTGCATGGGTTCCCATTTCCTACTGTTCAGGGTCTCTTCAGAGATGCAGATTCCTTGAGGGGATTAGATTTGCCAGAAAATTCTTTGAATAGTAATGGAAAAAGTGTCCTCTCATATGATAAAACCCACCTCCAACCATCACCTTCGCGGTCTGGCCAGTGGACTTCAAACAACAAATCAGTGGCCTCGTCTAAAAGGAGGAAAGCAAACATCTAACAAGAGTTGTTATCTCAGTGGGAATATCCCGTGCTCCACACATTAGGCCACCAGCAGGATGGGAGCCACCATTGTCTTCTCCCTAGTGGAAAATAACCCATCATTTTGCTAATGAAATTTACCTTCAATTAGTGTATACCGAGAGATTATTGCTTTTATGTCTTGTGTTTGGATAACCAAAAAATGTTCAGAATCCAAACAAAAATGGGAAGCAATAAAAAACCAAAAAAAAGAAAAAAAAAAAACCCCAAAACCAAACCAAACCAACCGAACAAACAAACAAAAAACAGTGAACAAAAAACGTTCCAGGAAACAAGAAAATTTACTTAAACAAAAACCTTAAGATTTCATAACCAGTATATGGGCATTGAATATGACCTTATTCTTCATATATTCCTTATTTGCCTCCTGGGAAGGATGTAGTTGTTGGATTTCTTTTTCCAGCACTAAGGATGGAACCCAGGACCTCAAACGTGTTAGGCAAGCACTCTACCACTGAGCCATATCCCAGCCCAACTGGCAGTTTTCCATAGATGGGTGACATTAAAGAGGTAAGGAGAGCTGCGGTGGAGTGGCTTTTGACCTCAGCCATTAAGGTCCTGGCTTCTAGCTAAGAAGACAGAACTGTGCCAGCATCCCAAGGGATGGGGCTGAAGTAGGACAGAGAGTGACTGAGGGGATCTGGTCACTAATGAGGCTCCATGTCCCATCTCTCCTGTCAGCCAGCCTCCATCCAGAGATTTCACCTGCATTCTGTGGCTGGTCTGCCTAGCTAACTGTAGAGTCTTCTCATTCCTGGAAATAAGTGCTTTTTAGTTCTGGTTACTTAATGACTTATACACTTCACAGCTCCGGGTGCTGTCCAGGGCTGTGGAGACAGGGAGGCCTGAATTTCCTCATCTGGCTCTCTCTGTCTTTCTACTTCTGATTATTCTCCTCAGCCTTTCCCTCCCTCCCTGAGAAACAATCTGATCTCCTTTGCTGTCTACACCAACCCCCCCCTTCTGTTTCTGGCCCTTCCCACCCAGCCCACCACCCTCACCATTAGGTGTCTGGAACTCAAGAACCATTTTTGCTCTATTTCTTCTCTGCATCTTTAACTCAATTATTACCAACTGGACTAGTTTCCTGAAGGTGGATATAAAGAAAAGATATAAAGAAAGATATAAAGATATAAAGAAAATTCTGGCTAATATTTGAAATGTTTACCTGCCACAAATTGTGGATAAAACCATGAGGCAGAGGAGAGGTGACCCATAGAGGAGAAGGTGACATGAAAGAGAGCAGCGCATGCCTTCATGGTCTGATGTTTAGGGAGGAAGTACCTGGAAGCCAGCAAAGTGATGAGCAAAGTGGGGAGGGGCTGGAGGTGCGTGCTCGTGGAAACCTCTTTCTAGAAGAAGACAGTGTGATGTGTGGCCAGAGAGCCCAGTGCATGAAAGTGATCCAACCCTGTCATGGAAGAGTTGGTGGAGCATGCTGTCCCTGGTCAAAGGATGTAGGCTCTGTGTGGGTCAGAGTCTCACCCACCTAATGCAGACAGCACAAACCAGAGTTCAGAGATCCTGCCTGAGGGCACCAGGTCTCAGCTGTGTCGCTGTTGCAGCTGCTACCTGTCTGGCCATGAGGCAGGAGGGAGGACATTGGGGACAGGATCAGAACCGCTCCCAGAGGCAGGGGACGAGGGAGCAGTTTCTGTTACCTGGGAGGTCACTCAGCGAGAGCAAACAGCTACTCCAGCAAGATGAACTCTTGCCATGTGTTCAGCACCACTGAAACCTTCTGTCCAGGGCCTGTCTGGACGCCAATCCACAGGCCCAGGTCCGGAACAGCGGAGCTTTCCTTTCCCACACAGCAAAGCCATACCTTGTACTTTGCCCTCTCTCCTCATTCTGTTTGTGCATAACTCTCAAAAATCTGAAGAACGACAGTGAACTGGGCTTTGCTGATGGTGACACTGGTAATTTTTTCCTTTGGTGAAAAATGTTAAGAAGAAACACACACGCGTGCACAAAAACTTCAGCACCCCTCTTCCTCTGGTGTCCCTTGAGATTGTTCCTATGTAAGATTTCGAACTCTACCTGTCGTTCTCAGCCTGTTCCCGCCCTGCTTGCTGACTCACTATGAGCTGTGGGCAAGGACCCAAGAGCAGGAAGGCCAACACAGACGTATTTTAAAGAGTCACACCTGCCACACATTCTTAGGGGCAAGGTGATCTACTCCAGTGGCTCCTTGTCCATGTACTGAGACCCCAAAGACATGTACAGAAGACACATATTATTCGCAAAGTGAGTGAGTAAATACTGGTGAGAGTAAGCATTTGCTGACTATGATATTTGTTGATGCTGTTGTGGATAGAACACCACCCCACACCACCCCAGCTTCTATGTTTGAAACCCAATGTTCAGTACCTCATAATGTGCCTGCATTTGGTCTTAATAAAGAAGAAATTAAGGTAAAACGCGGTCTTTAGGATGGGCTCTCCTCATGCGTGAGTGGTATTCTCGTAAGAGGAATCAGGACACAGACACACACAGAGAAAGGACCCTGTGAGGACAAGGAGAGGAGGCTGTCTGCAGGCTAAGGAGAGAGGCCTCCTCTGGAGGAACCAGCTTGATCCTCTTCACCATTCTGGAGGGATGATACTCCTGTACTTGCTGTGAAGTTTTAATGACTTGGGATGTTGTCATTTACTTACTTCCTCTATGAGGACATGTGTGGTTCTGAGATGGCTCCAACATTGGTAAGGGCCTGCAGTGTATCAAGCAGGAGCACAGGTGGTCTGTCTGCACCCAAAGAGTTGCCTGTGGCCCCTTTCTCTGGAGCCAGGTGTCTTCTTCCTGCACGTCACCAGGGTCTGTGTGGAATAAGAAGGGCTTGGTGCCCAGTCTTCTTGCTGTGTTGAGGCACAGTCTCAGAAGATGTCTGTGGAGCCGCTTCACAGCTCAGCATTACAAGGTTCTGCAGGGCATCAGTCAACCCTACTCAATTTCACCTTTTTTGGGGAACCCCCACCCCCACCCTCTGACTGGTATCCACAATATTCTTCCTTCTTTTTTGGTTCTGAGAGGAGCAACTGTCCTCAGCATTGGCCTTGCAAGGTCAGGGCCCAAGGCATAGCTTCCTGGGGACCCTAGCTTGTCATCTCTGGTGGGTAGGAAGCCCTGCCCCATTTCTCCTAGGCAGTCCAGGAACTTCCTGCCTGCACTTTTGTAAGCATCCAGGTGTATCTACCTTGCAGGGTGGCAGGTTTCTGGCTGCTAATCCCTGGAAAGGACACGTTCGCCACCTGCCCATCTGGAAGCTATGGAAATGACCCACGCACCTTGCTTTCAAATTCTATTAGCACACTCTATTAAACTCTTTTTCTGAATTATTTCATAGAAAATGAAGGTCAACTGTTCCCATGGATATATTTCTCTTATGGCTAATTATGAGAGAAATAGATTAATAAAACAGAACAGCATATTTCCTTGTAAAATAACAACTACTTTAGAAAAAAGGAAATTATTTTTTATAAATCGCTCTTAAGATTAAAAAATAGCATTATATTACTGTCTTTCTAATAAATATATGGTAAAATATCTGCAATTTTTCTTTTCATGTAGATCTATAATCAGTTGAAGTATGTCACCGAAACAAAAAATTTCATGTTTAGGACCATCCTCCCCATAATCCATTAGTCTAAGAAATTGTCTTAAAAGCAGCATGTCATTATTTTAGAGTTAAACAGTTAAATGTTTTTATACAGGAACATCAAAACCATATATGCTTCAAACACCAAACCTTTTTTTAATGGCTTTCAGATAAAACAATTTATTTATGCAATTAACAACAACATGCAATTTCTAATAATTAGCAGATAATAGTTATCTGCAAAGTACTTTATAAAATTGCCTTTGAACTGCATTCGTTCTGTGGGGAATCACTGAAAATTGGACTATAAAATTACCAGAAAATGTACTGCATTAACAAGAATTTTCTGTATTCAGTTTCTCTTCAAATTTATGGGCTTGAATATTTGTAAACATTTGGTTTCATAGACAGAAACCCTGTCACCTCACCTCTCTAAAATGGAAAAACACATTTTAGTACATTTTGCTGTTATAGGATTTTAATTTTCTTTAACTTTGCTTTCTCTTCTTTTTTTTCCCCTCTCTAGTAACAAGGACATTATTTTGTTATTATTTCTTCTTTGAGAATTAAAAAAATTACTAATATGCCATTTTTATTGGTATACATCAGTTCTTTCTAATTTCCTTTTATAAACAATATTATACATTCAGCAATTGTAAAACATTCCTATTAAACTGAACTGTCTTTGAAGAAAGAACAATAAAAACATTAAAGAAATATGTTAACGACTATCAAGAGGATGTTGAAAACAAAAATGGTATTTTGGGACCCTTCCTCATTCTGGAAGAGAAATTCCAATCGGGTCAGCCCCGAAGGGTCTGGATTAGCTCTTCAGTGTCGGGAAATGTCACTCTTTAGATGGGCTTTCATCTTGTTTTTGATGCGAACTTGTCTGTCCAGGCACTGCAGAGACACAGCTCAAAACACAAATCCAGGTTCATTTTTGCCGAGATGAGACAATAATGCCAGGAAAGCTTGTTGCCGTGGCTTGTGGTTGTCTGAGCACTCCAGAGGCCAAATGGAGCATCGAAAACAGTTTTGACCTAACCCACAGTTAGGGAAGCACTTGTCCTCCTGTTGGCTCTCTTCAATAATCCGGGGCAAAGTGGCAGGCTGAACTTCTGTGAAGGGGTGGATGCTGTTGTCTGCCAAGGCAATTTGCTGATTTATAGCAGGAAATGACTTTTCCTAGAATGAAATGGACATCTGAGCATTATTAGGAGAAGAAGAGCTGGTTCCCTCTCTGGGTGGTTTGACGCATGTGCCACACCAAGGAAACAGCTCACAGAAGAAGGGTGAAGGTATGCTTTATGTTACTGTTTCACAAGACATATACCCATCTGTCTTGGAGACAGCAGGCACAAGGCGATCACTTATTGCCATGAGCTCTGGAAGTTTCTCCTGGGTGAAGCGAAGCCATACTTGAGGGTGATGCCCTACCTGAAGGAGACTGGAAAGTAATGAAAAACAGCTCATCATCTCATGCCCACAGACACAATGTGTCCAGAGACGAATGGCACAGACCTAGTGTCAGGGAAATCTCCCCTTGAAGCTTGTGTAGAGCCTGCTGAAGCTCTGAGGGATGCTCTATCTGGCAGGTGGCCCCTGGGACCTGGGGGCCCAACCATAGGCTGGCTTTGAACTCTGGCACTTTCCCCTCCCATGTGCTGACTCTACAGGGCATCTTCATGTGGGCCTGTACTCTGTGGCTTCTGAGCAGATTCGGGATTACAGGCAAGACACCAGCAGGGAGTCCAAGTAAGACCACAGTATTACCCATCAGCTGTGTACCAGCCTGGTGGCCTGGGTCTGCTGTTCCTTTGACCGACCCTCTTGTAGTAGATTTGAATGTACACCCCTTAAATCCATGTCTACACAGAACCTCAAAATACAGTCTTATTCATTAAGTCTAATCTTTGCAAATATGCTTAGCTAAGATGAGGTCATACCAGAGCAGAATGAGCCCTAATCCATTGACTGGTGTCCTTACAAGAAGACATCCATAAAGCCACAGAGACACATACAGGGAAGAAGCCACGTGCTGACAGAGGTACAGATGGGAGGGATGTAGCCACAAGCCAGGGAAACTATGGGTGCTGGAAAACCACCAGAACCTGGAGGAGGCAGGAGCCATGTACCCTTAGAGCCTCCAGAGAATAATATGGCCCTGTTGACACTTGAATTTTAGACTTTAGACTTCTAGAACTAAGAGGCAATAAATTTCTGTTGCTCAAGCCACCACATTCCTGATGCATCCCTGTGCACTTGTTCAGGCTGCCATGGATGCTAGTTTGTCCACCCGTGTACAATCCTTTGACCTTAGTTCCAAGGATGGCCATCCTCCCAAATCCCATGATCCTCAGGGTGGTGATTGGGCCCACATCTTTCTGGTTCAGGCTTCTTATTAATGTGTGACTTCTCTGGTCCTAATTTGTAGTTTGACGTTCATTTCTTGTTGGGGTGTCACAGGCAGAATGGCGTTTGTCCCTGGCTCCCCTTCTCCTTTCCCTTTCCTGCTAACATTGCCATGACACTCCCTCTGATTATGGTAGCTTCAGTGTTCCTGATTTCCTTCAGCAGACACAGTTCTTTTTGGTTCTTTTGATGCCCTCTAAGTACATCTGTCTTTCCCACTTTGCATTGCCATTGCCACAGCTCAGACCCTCAAGATGGTCCACATGAGCTGCTGTCTTAGGAATGCCTTTGCCCCTGTCAATCCTACGCATAGCATCCACTTTATCATAGGGCAGCACGTTGATCTCCTTATTACCACGATCAGGAAATTCCACATATTCCTTTGCCCTTACAGTGGCTCTCAGTGGGCTTGCTGACCAAGATGGTTGGAAAATACCAGGAGCAGACATTCCAGCACTTCTCTTTGGGGGTACCACATGGACATGCATGTTCTGAGGATGTCCTTAGGGGTGCTGGCCTGTTGATCCAGATGCATGACCACTGTCTAGAACCCGGCCCACCTGGGCCCACCTGCTCCTTTCAAGCTGTTTTATTGCTTTCCCAGGTGAAGCTGCTCCTCAAGCTGTCAGGAAAGCTCTGAGTGTGTCTCTTCTGGCTGGCTAAGCCAGTGAGGAGGACACGCCTTTGCATTTCTCTTCTTGTCCCGATAGACCTTCTGGTCCATGTACCAATGGGAATCTCACCTTAGTAGTGTCATGGTCAACTTGAGCTACCCATGCGGCAGTCCCTTTTGTCCCCACCTCCAGGGGGAGGACCATGTCTAGTGTTCTCTGCCACTCTCAGGCTTTCCAACAGGCTTTCCTCGGGAATCCTTTCTGTTCTCTCCACTGAGCTTGAGGTCATGGGTCTTCTGAATGTTGTATTCCAGAGTTTACAAAGTAGACACTCTGAGTAGATGGTAACGATGGTGTCAATAAAGTCAAAATGGGCACAGCAATGCCTAAAAACAGTGCACCTAGGGCTGTGTCATCACAGCCGAAAACAGCAGCACTGCCTCAGAAGCCGTGTACCTGGGCTGGCTCATCTCTGTGGCTGATCCACCCACAGAGCCCCTCTGAATCCCTTGGATTCCTGATAATTGATCCTACCTTCTCATTACAGGAGAAGAGTATTGTGTGTGTGGGCCAGGCACTGATGCCAGGTTTCCAGCTCAGGTGTTGCAGTAAGGACGAGTCATATGATCCCTGCTGAGCCACTGGAGAGTGGCGTGCACAATAAGGGAATGGCCATCTGCTGAGCACTGTGTATGCTAAGTAATCTGTTCACACAGCCTTGTTACACCAAAACCTCTCTCATCCCCCGTTCATAAACACCCTCACCTGGGTTTCACTGAGGACACAATAGTTACAGGATGGCTCTGTGTGTGTGTGTGTGTGTGTGTGTGTGTGTGTGTGTGTGTGTGTGTGTTTAGCTTTGATCAATAGAGTCAACAACCCAAGCTGGAGTTTACAAAGAAGCAGAAAATGTTTAGTGACCAGTTACTCTGGGGGACACGTGCTCTTCAGTCAGCCACCCCTTGGTGTGTGTCTTCAAGGGCCCCACTCTGCTGATGCTTCTTTCTCTCTTGCATTGCTTCCAGGAGCCCAGCCCTTCCTGCATAGGGCCATAGGGCCAGTAGGTGCAGGAAGTACTTCCTTCTCATTTCCCTGAGAAGACAACTTTGGACCTTTCTCTGAATCCTGTGGGCTGGCAGGTCACAGATTTGGAGAAATCACATTCAGGGAGGAAAAAGCATGAGAAAATATTCCAGGAAGTGTTTGGGATGTGCAGACACATGGAAGCATTTGTGTTTTTGCAGGATGAAATTCGAATGCTCTCCTGTGCACTCTCTCTTTTCTTTCCCTGCTTCAGACACTAAGTTCCTGAATAGGAATAAGAAAAGTAGCAGACCGAATTTAAAATGCTTTGGAAGTAATAAACTAACCTTACTTGCAAAATTATCATTTTATATAATTTTTTACATTTGTGAAGAGCTCAAACTGGAAACCTTGTTTTTCATAAAACACAAGGAATTATTTGGCACTTTCAATGAAAGTAAAAATGCTAAGGGTTTTGTAAGTACTTAACAGGGATAGGCTTTGGTGACTCCATCATTTGGTAAATTGGTCCATCAGCAAAACTATTCTGCCAATTGGCTCTCAGAGATGTGTTTGCATCTGCGAATTGGTTTATCAATGAATTGCTATTCCCTGAATTGATTTAGGGCAAATTAATCTTTGATGTATTGACTCATAGTCCAGTCTTGAATTTTTTAATTAAACTTTTTATTTTGCGATAATTGTGGATTCACATGCCATTGTAAGAAATGATGCAGAGATTCCCTGTACTCTTCATCTAGTCTGTCAATGGTAATATGTTGCAAAATTGTAGAAACATCAGACCATTGAGACAGATGGGGACACAGTCCAGTTGCAGAACCCACATTCGGTCAGTGTCCTCCTGCTGCTCTTGGTAGCCACACCCTCCATCGCTCCCAGTCCTACAGGTCCAAACCTAACCCCTGGCAACCTCTAATCTGTAACCCACCTCTGTACTTTTGTCCTTCAAGAATGTTGGGAAAATGAACTCATACACTATAAACATTTTGGACTTGCTTTTTCCTCTTGGCGTAGTGTCCTGGAGATTTGTCCACATTTGGACATGTCCACTCCCTTTTATTGTTGAATAGTATCCACCAGATGACAGCCATTAGTTTATCTACTCACCTGTTGAAGAACATCTGGGGTGATTCTAGGTTTTGGTTATCATTTTTATATACATTCATGTACAGATATTTGCACAAGCAAACATTTCTATTCCTCTGGGATAAATGCACAAGAGTGCGATTGCTGGGTTGTACGGCTGTTCATGATTAGTTTTCTAAGGAACAGCAGAATTGTTTTCCAGAGTTGGGAAGGCACTTTACACTACCCGCCACTTTGGGCAATATATGAGTGGTCCAGTTTCTGCACATTTCTGCAGCATTTGGTAGTGTCCCTATTTTTGTTTGAGACATTTTGGTATCTGTGTAAGGATATTCTACAGTGGTTTCCATTTGCATTTCTATAACAGATAAAGATGTAGTTGTTACCGTCTGTATATCTTCTTTAGTAAAGTGTCTGTTCATGTCTTTTGCCCATTTTCAAATTGGGGCATTGCTTTTTAATGTTGACTTTTGAGAATTCTTTTCCTATGTCGCAGTTGCTGCTGATTCTTGGACAATTGTGTAGCTTGCAAATACTTTATCCTAACCTGTTGTGAATGTTTTCATGCTTTTAATGGATCTCTCAAAGTGTAAACTTCTTCCCTCCCTCCTTCTCTTCCTCCCTTTCTTTCTTCTGTCCACTCCACATCCCTGAACAGTTTTGGTATTGGAGCACTAGAAGCTTTGTACATTCTGTTGGGAAGTTGTTATGATTTAGATCTGGGGTATCCCCTCCAAGCCTCAGGCATGTGGAAGGTGGATGGACCACTGGGGAGCTAGGCTGCTGAGTGTGCTACTGGGAGGTGCGGTCTGGCCAGAAGAGGCAGGTTACTGGGGAAGTGACTTTGAAAGGTAGATCTCCTTCCCAGCTCTTCCCTGGGCTCTCTATGTCCTGGCTGCCCTGTTATGAGCAGCTTTTCTCTGCCCAGATGCTTCTATATGTCCTGCAGCCTGCAGAACGTGCTATATAGCCATGAGCCCCAATGAACCTCCTCCTTTAAGCTGTGAGCGTCCAGTGTTGTGCCTCTGCAATGGCAAAGTGACTAACACAGAAGTGTTCCTTTCATTTCACTTTCTAGAAGCCATTGTATAAGCTTGTTGCTAATTGCTAATTGCTTTTTTTAGAATGTTTGGTCGTATTCTTCAATAAAACCATAGTGCCTGGAGATTTCCTTTATGCAAAGTTGTAAATTATAAATTTAATTTTTATCATGATTATCAGATCACTCAGATAATCAATTTTATCTTAGTTGAATTCAGTAATTTCGGTTTTCAAAGAATTGGTCCCTTCCTTCTAAGCTGTTGTGTTCATGATTCCAAAGTTGCTCACTGTGTTTCCTATTATTCTTTTAATGTGTGTGAGATCGGCAATGGTATCCTTCGTTTCATTCTTGATATTGCTAATCTGTATTTTTTGTTGTATTTTTGTTAATTTGCTAGAGGCTTATAAATTTTATTTATTTTTCAAACCATCATCTTTTGGTTTCATAGTTTTTCTCCATTGTTTATGTTCAATTTTGTTGCTAGTTTGTTTGAAATTCATTTTGCTCAAAAATTTTTGAGTTTCTTAAGGTAGAATTACTGATTTTTCTCTTTTTCTATCTATTTTGATGTGAGCACTAAGTTTTATAAATTTCCCTTAGCTCTGTATTAGCTGTATTTCATATATTTTGATATATTTTATTTTTATAAGTCACATATGCCTTTATTGGTTTGAGATTTATTCTGAAATCCATAGCTTATTTGGAAGTGGATTGTTAATTTACAACTATTTGAAAATTTCCTGCTGTCTTTTTTTATACTTTTATTCAAATTTATCCAAAATTACACAAAATTACAGGCCATCATACCTTGTGCTTTTTGCTTATAACGATGAGCAATGTAAACAACCACGTAGTTGCAGTATTAAGTTGTAACTACATGAAGTTGAATTCTGTCATTGAATTTTACTTTGATTCTTTTGTGGTCAGAGAACTTACTCTGTATAATATCAATTCTTTTGTAGTGGTCGAAGATTGATTTTGATACCCGATATGATCAATCTTGGTTAATATTCCAAGGGTGCTTGAAAAAATGTATATTTGGCCCTTGTTGGAAGTTCTGTATGTGTGATTGACATGCTAGTTAATAGTGTTGCTCAGCTCCTCTCTATCCTTGCTGTCTCATAGCTCCCTCACTTAGTTATGGGGAAGGCGGGTGTTAAAGTTCCTTGATTATATTTGGGGAAGTTCTCTTCCACCTTTCAGGCTTAAAATTTTACTTGCGATATTTTGATGGTGGTGCTTGTTATAGGTACGTTGATGACCCTTATGTCTTCTGCTGGATCAATCCATTCATCATTATGAAATGTCTTTGTTTGTATCAGTGACTCTTTTGTTCTAAAAATTTATTTCATTTATATTACTGTGGTCACTCTTGTTTCATCTTCTTGCTAATGTTTGTATGGTATTTCTTTTACCATCCTTCTACTTTCGCCAGATCTATACTGCTAAATTCAAAGTGGGTGGTTTTGGAAATAGTATGCAATTGGGATATGTTTGTTAAGCCATTCTGACAATATTCACTTTTTAATAAGTGTATTTAGATTATTTACATTTAAACTAATAAGTAATATATTAGCCTCTCATTTTATTATCTTACTTTTCTCTCTGTTGTATCTGCTTCCTATTTCCGAATTTCTTCTTTTTGTGGGTCACCTGACCAACATTACAGTTTTTTTCTTTTGAGGTATTCATGGCAGTATTGTTTTGTATCTTTCTTCCTTGGTGCTGAGGCATCATGATGCATATGAACAATCAGCTTACTGGTGAAGTGTGGAAACCTCACTTCCACCAGGTTTCATTTGCCCTCTCAATACCACTGACATGAATATCAGTGATTATTTTAATTCTTTTTTTCAATCCCCACCAGCAATGTAGAAATTGAGGAGGAAAGGAGAGTCTGATGGTTTCACTCATACTTTCCCTCTTTCCACTGTTGCCTTTCTTTTTGTCCATGATGCTCTGAGATTCTCCTATCATTTCCTTTTTGTCTAAATAATTTTCTTTAATTATTCTTTAATGAAAGTGCTACTACCAACAAATTCTTTTAGTTCTTCTTGGTTTGAGTGTGTTTTTATTTCCCTTTCGTGTTTGAAAGCTGGATCCACCTGACATGGAGTTCTGGGTTGGCACACTTCCCTTCTGATACTTTGGATATGTGTTACCAGTTCGTTGTGGCCTCTGTGTGTTTGGATGTGAAATCTGCTGTCATTCTGTGGGTGTTTTCCTGCTAGTTATTTTCAAGATTTTCCTTTGTCTTCAGGTTTTGGCAGTTTAATTAGGATGGATCTCTGTATAAGTTTGTTGTTGCTGTTGTTTTTCTATCTTGTTTAGGGTTTACTCAGATTCTGAAGGTTTGTGTCTTTTGCAAAATTTGGGAAGTTTTCAGCCATTATTTCTTCAGATAATCATTTGGCCCTCTCCTTCCTCTCTTCTGGAACCTATTTGATGCTGATGTTGGATATTTTGTTATTGCTCCACAGGTCCCGGAGGCTAAATTTTTTTCCCTCTACTTTGGCACTTTTTTTTTCTGTTATTCAGATGGGGGTGAGTCCTATGGATCTGTTCTCAATTTCACTGCTTCAGTTCTTTGTTTTTGAGCCCATAAGGTCAGTTTTAATTTTTTAATTTTATCTTTCAGTTCTATACTTTCCCAATGGAAAATAGCAAAATACTAAGTGAGCTGTCAAAGTCAAGGCATTTGAGCAGGACTCTAGCAAGCCACACTTGTGAGCACTGTGCAGTGAGCAAGTACATATAAACTGAGGATTTGATTTTTTCAGGGTCAGGGTCAGGGTCAGGGTCACTCAGGTAAGCATAGATACTGCTGTGTCAAGTCTTGAACATATATTATAGAGTTCGACATTTAAATAAGAGCAATACCGACACTCATTGTAGGTTATTATGGAGGGGAGAATATGGCTAGTTATGGCTAGAATAGTCCATATTATTTTTGTATGCAGGGAAAAATGATGGCAGGGACACTGGCTAGGATGATGTTGAAGCTGACTGGATAGCTAAGATACGGATGACATGGGACTTGGGGCATCCCTTGAAGGAGTCTGGTACAGCAGCAAGGAGAGGTAGGGGCATCTTGCTGAGCTGTCTAGTGCCTGAAAGCAAGGGGGATGGGAGGCCTTGTCAGGAAGAGGTGCGGTTTGCGGTCTGCCTGGAGGAGGAAGCAGCCAGGAGGAAGGACAGGATGAGATGTGATTGTTTAGCAGAGCTTCTGCACTTCCCACGGAAAGGAGGAGCTTGATCTGAATCTCTGGAACAGAATAATCAGCTTTGCTGATTTGCTGGTCATCAGACTGCAGGTAATCGTGTTTGACAGTGTTGTGTGCAGGGTGAGAGGGTCTGGGATAGAACTAAGGATAATTTAAAGGTTGAAGAGGAGAGCCAGGAAGTGTAGAAGGTGGTAGAGGCAGGTGTCCTGAGCCCTGAGTAGGGGCATGGGCTTCAGACAAACATGCCATCACTGACCTTGGCAAGACACTTTGGGGAAATGCAATGGGTGGCAAGGCTGTGTGTGGCCCATCCAGGTCCAGTCTGAGGTGTGGATTGGTATCAGTGAGAGGGGAGTATTTTAGGGTGCTTGACCCTGAAAGTCAGGTGTGCGAATGATTGGAGGGTTTTCTGAGAAGCCAAGACTAACAGATACTTCCACTCAGAGAGCGTCAGGATTATAGGATTTCATAAGGGGTCGGGACTTGGTTGCAGAGATGCGAGGCTGGAGCCTGCATCCACTCATCTGTCTGCTAAGGAATCTGAATGTTTGCAGACAGCTTTCCCACCTCTGGCTGTTTGCTGTATTTATTGAGCAGTGATCATGAAGTAGGGAAAATGGATTGCAGTGCTTTTGGCCAGTTATGAAGAAAACATGCAAGACATAATGAGAATTATGTATGTAGGGCTTCTGGTATGCAGGTGTATGATGTTAAGTTCATTTGCATAATTTCACATATGTATGAGAAATTTCAAGATCCCAGTGAGTTAAGTGTACTGAAAAAGCACTTTGAAAAGCTGTCTGTCCACCCAGAGACAGTGAAAGGTTCCAAGGAACAAAAATAGTATGTTTGTTTGCCCTATCAACTATTTCTAGACTCTGGTGTGGAGGACGCTACCCCCTCCATGTCCTCTCACCAACAACAGGAGAAGCCTCTGCTACTCCACCTGCATGGACCTGGCTTCTGGGATGTGCCTTGTCTCCCTCTCCCTGGCCCCAAGTATCAGGACTCAGTGTATCTCCCCTCTCTGTGCACCATGCATATTGGGATCCTTGCTCTCTGTCTATCAGGGTCTACCCACATAATACGGAGGATGAGCTTCACACACTGGTGGGTGGTCCTTGTCTTTTATGAAAACCAAAAAGTGCTTTTTCTCATCATCACTCAATGCTTTACCTTTTGTATATTACCTTTGCTCATAATCCCATTGTAGTTGCTGAAAAGCGATTTGGCTACTGCATATTTGAATACTTTCAATAAAAAAACTAAAACCACAAAAATGGTGAAATACACTGTATATGGTTAGAGAAGAGGATGCAGAAACCTGTGACCTAGAATATTTATAAAAAGTAGCCAGTGGAATGTCAGATCTAGGCCTCTGGACTACTTATTTATGCTTTTTTTTGTGTGTGTGTGTGTGTGTGTGCATCATCACTGGGCAACTTCAGGGGGAGGCTGAATAGATGAATGTTGATTTCCTTCTGGGCTTCCAGCTTGCCCAGCTCTTAGAACTTTTTTCCCTTATCTTTAAAATATCTACTTGTTTACTCCACAGAAATGCATATATTATTTTAAAATTGAATGGCTCTGTATGAGCCTTCATATGTTTAAACTATAAAACTAACTTTAGATGATGTGATATTAACATTGTCCTTGAACATCACATGACAAGACATTGTAGACGGAGGTACCAACACAGACCTGCAGAGGATGGAAGGACCTCATCAGACGCTGGAGGGTCCACACCAGGTTTGAGGTCTTGAGCAGAGTCACTGCCCTGGGGACCATCAGTGCCTTGTTTGTGACAAGCAGGGCTGGATTATGTGTCCTTCCACTTCAGTGGCTCCGTGGGTGGGAAAAGCTGTAAGTGGTATGGAGGTTTAGAGAAAAAGAAATCAATAATGTGGGACTAATTTGAGGAGAAAAGGAATAAAAATTACAGTATAGATAATAGGAAAAAGAATGCAACGCTGTGCATTAGAACAGAAAGGAAGAAGAACCAAATTGGGCTGAAATAAAGCACATCTTCGAGGTGAAGATGTTGAC